>CM042435.1:8284473-8546973 GCA_023631565.1 Gymnocephalus cernua | reverse complement strand
TTTTAATGAATTAATAAACCCCTGGACTTTAATATTTCAGATGTGTTTGAGCAAGATTTCTGCTCATGTCCAAAACGTTTGCACATTCAAAATATAACTCATCCCATGCTCTCTGAGATTTGGAGGAGTCGTGATATTTTGTGAAAAATAAAGTGATAATAGGATATTACAAGAATACAGTCACAATATTTCAGAAAATAATCCACCTGCACAATAGTCTGCTATGCATTATGTGATTGCTCTGCTGATACAGTAGATCTCAGACCTTCTGACAGACCAGATCCCCGTCTGGGTCTCTGGTCTCTGAATGAGACAAAGTTTTGTGAAGTGGCTGAACGCTGCTCTACGTCGGAGGTGAAAAACAGAAACTATACGGCAGAATTAACGGAGCTCAAACGCGACACATCTGCCGCAGCATGTCGACAGCAGAGCGCATCGATAAACCTGAAGCTGCACAGATTTTTACAGTGAGAGTGGACACTAAGCGACGTTTCATATTTGTCAGTCAACTTTTTAAAATACATTCAGGGCTACACTCAAAACATTCGAGCTGAAGCCTCGGCAAAATCAGCTGACGCCGCGTCTGGTGTAGCCCCTATCTTTTTTTTGATTGGCTGATAAGTGGCAGGCTTGACTAAGAACTCCAGGGGAGACTCGCTTGATTCCTGCCGGTTCCATAGTGAGAGCGGCGCGGCCATAGAAATGTTGGCTGCTGCGACATATTAAATAGATTATAAATAGTTTTTCTGTGTGAGAAATACAATGTGTGGCGGGAGTGCGTGACAAAAGACCGAAATGGGTGACTGTCACGCTCAGTGCGTGACACTTGAGAGCCCTGTAAATACATAGATATATAGATAGCCTAGAGATAGATAGATAGATCTACAACCCCAAATCAGAAAAAGTTGGGACAGTATGGAAAACACAAATAAAAAAAGAAAGTAGTGATTTCTAAATGTACTTTGACTTGTATTTCATTGCAGACAATACAACAGCACATAATTTAATGTGTTCCTCATGATTTTTATTGTTTGTTTTTTTTCAAAAAAACTAAATTCCTATTTTGGTTCTTGCAACACATTTCAAAAAAAGTTGGAACAGTAAAGCATTTACCACTTTTTAATGTTGCCATTCCTTTTCACAACACTTAAAAGACGTTTAGGGACTGAAGACACCAAGTGATGAAGTGTTTCAGGTGTAATTTTGTCCCATTCTTGCTGCAAACAAGTCTTAAGGTGGGCAACAGTACGGGGTCTTCGTTGTTGCATTTTGCGCTTCAAAATGCACCACACATTCTCTATTGAAGACAGGTCGGGACTGCAGGCAGGCCAGTCAAGTACCCGCATCCTCTTCCTCTGCAGCCAGGACTTTGTAATGTGTGCAGAATGTGGTTTTGCATTATCTTGTTGAAATATGCATGGACGTCCCTGGAAAAGATGTCTTCTTGAAGGCAGCATATTGAGCTCCAAAATCTCTATGTACTTTTCAGCATTAATGGTGCCATCACAGAAGTGCAAGTTACCTTTGCCAAGGGCACTGACACAACCCCATACCATGACAGACCCTGGCTTTTGGACTTGGTGCTGGTAACAGTCTGGATGATCCTTTTCTTCTTTGGTCCGGAGCACACGGCGTCCATTTCTCCCAAAAAATACCTGAAATACTGATTCATCTGACCACAGTACACGTTTCCACTGTGTGATGGTCCATCCCAGATGCCTCCAAGCCCAGAGAAGTCGACAGCGCTTCTGGACACTGTTAACATAGGGCTTCCTTTTGGCACAGTACAGTTTTAACTGGCATTTGTGGCTGTAACTACCGTATTGTGGTACTTGACAAAGGTTTGCCAAAGTAGTCCTGAGCCCATGTGGTGATATCGCTTATAGGTGAATGACGATTCTTGATGCAGTGCCGCCTGAGGGCTCGGAGATCACGGTTGTTCAGCTTAGGCTTGCGCCCTTGTCCTTTACGCACTGAAATTCCTCCTCATTCCTTGAACCTTTTAATTATGTTATGCACTGTTGAAGGTGAAATAAGCAAATGTATTCCTATCTTTCTTTGAGGAACATTGTTCTTAAACATTTCAATAATTTTCTCACGTATTTGTTGGCAAACTGGCGATCCTCGGCCCATCTTTGCTCCTAAAGGACTAGACCTTTCTTGGATGCTGCTTTTGTACCAAATCAACAGGGCTCTCAAGTGTCACGCATTGAGCGTGACAGTCACTCATTTCGGTCTGTTGTCACGCACTCCCGCCACACACTGTATTTCTCACGCAGAAACACGATTTATAATATATTTAATATGCCGCAACGCCCAAAATTTCTCTGGCCTCGCCTCTCTCACTATGGAACCAAGCGAGTCTTCCCTGGAGTTCTTAGTCGAGCCTGCCACTTATCAGCCAATCAAAAAAAAAAAGAAAGGGGCTACACCAGATGCTGCGTCGCTAATTTTGCCGAGGCTTCGGCTCAAATGTTTTGAGTGTAGCCCTGAATGTATTTTGAAAAGTTGACTGACAAATATGAAACGTGGCTTAGTGTCCACTCTCGCTGTAAAAAGCTGCAGCTTCAGGTTTATCGATGCGCTCTGCTGTCGACATGCTGCGGCAGATGTGTCGCGTTTGAGCTCCGTTAATTCTGCCGTATAGTTTCTGTTTTCCACCTCCGGCGTAGATCAGCGTTCAGCCACTTCACTAAACTTTGTCTCATTCAGAGACCAGAGACCCAGACGGGGATCTGGTCTGTCAGAAGTTCTGAGGTCTACCTTATCAGCAGAGCAAGTAATGCACAGCAGACTATTGTGCAGGTGGATTATTTTCTGAAATATTGTGACTGCATTCTTGTAATATCCTATTATCACTTTATTTTTCACAAAATATCACGACTCCTCCAAATCTCAGAGAGCATGGGATGAGTTATATTTTGAATGCGCAAAAGTTTTGGACATGAGCAAAACATCTGAAATATTACAGTCCAGGGGTTTATTAATCCATTAAAATGAATAATGTATAATTGAGGTGAATAATTGTCATATGCACATTTAAGGAGGTTACTTCCCCAACAAAAGATGCAAAAGAGAAGGTAAGAGTAAATGATGCCTAAGCTACATGTGTGCTGACTCAGATATAAGTGTCACTCTTGCCTGTCTTCAAAACTTGAGAGCCCTGCGTTACTGCGCAGCTGCAAACTGAGCTTCCCGCCCTAGATGTGACGTGAGCAATGTGTCTGCAAGTTGTAAGTCTTCTGGTAGCTGTGCCAAGAGAAATCTCAATCATTCCCAACCTTGCACAGACAGAGAGAGCGTAGGTATATGTAAGGAGATAACATAGGCACAGGCTAATTTTTGCTAATTAAATTGCTAGTTAACATTAGTAATTAAACTAAACAGCTAATGTACGTTGAAACTGCCTGCGAGCTTCTCCTGTACTGTAATTCCTCTACTATGCGACAGTAAGTCATGTGGTTATGACAAAATCGTTAGCGTATTTTTAGAAAAACATCTGCTACGGAGCCATAACGTGAGGTACAAGGTAATGGAGCCTTTTATACATTGTCATGTTTCTTTAGAAATAAACAATGGACAAATGAAGTCTTTAAACAAAATGAATGGCAGTCAATGGAATGCTAACGGGGGGTGATGGATGGGGTTAGCATAAAATGGCGCCATTGCGGCTTCGCTCTGAGGAGAGAAGCCTGCCCCTGTCAAACAACAATTAGCTACAGTTGATATAAACTTCAAAATAGTTAATATAATAACGACGTCCTTAGAAATCCATAATGTACCATATAATCCAAGCCCAGACTTTGAATGTCGTATAGCCCCTTTAATGCTGCAATAATCAACAGCAAACGATAGCAAATGACATGACATCAGCTGGCAGGAAATAAACATGGACCCAATCTGTTGCCTAGCAATGCAATTCCACTGAGCAGAATATTGGAATATTGCCTTTGGTGACATCATAGAATGTTGATTCAAAGGGAAGGAACTGAAATGATTCCATTTCACCATAGGATTTAGTCAGCTGCACTGTAGAAAGAGCACTTAAAATACGCAATACGCAATCATTGATACAGACATTTCGTTTTGACAGAAAGCAAAAAAATGTCACAGCAAGAGCAGTCCGGCACTCTCAGGCCTCTCAGTGATGAGAACGCAGCACACCACCGAGAAAACGAGGTCCTCTTCAGAAAGAACAGAGACCTCCAAAGACAGAATGGGGAACTCCGTGAAAACATTGAGGGCCCTCATGAGAAATTCAAGTACTCCAGAAACAGCAATAAAAGGGCCCTCCAAACAGAGAACGAGGTGTTATGCACTGAAAATGCCACCCTCCGCAAAGACGCTGACATCCTGCACAGTGAAAAGAAGGCTATGTGCAACGAAATTCAGGATGTTCGCAAACAGAACAAAGAGGTGCAGACTAAGTTAAAGGACTTAGAAATTGAGAACAAGACTTTGCACCAAAAAATAGAAGAACTGACCATGAACAAGACTCAACTGCTAAATAGAAGTCTGAAAGAACAGGTAGTTGTTCATCTATTGAAGCAAGAAAACCAGGCTTTGGGACAAAAAATAAATAGCTTGAAACAGGACATTCAAAAGATGAACCAAATGTTTCAAAATGAAAAGGATTCCATGGCACAAGAACACAAGGTTTTGCAAAGAGATCTTCAGGAGGCCAAAGAATTTGTGCATAATTATTATATGACGACACAGGAAAATGAGTTAATAAATCAACAAAATCAAGCCCTGAAACAGGAAGTCAAGGAGCTGAAAACAAAGTTGGGTCAAGAACAACAGGCCATTCTTGAAAAGAATACGGCTATTCAAGAACAGGCTCAGGAGCTTAGAAGTGTTCTACAAGAACTCAAAGGCTTTGTACACAACTATAATGAGATGAGCCAACAAAACAAGACCCTGAAAGAAGAAATCCAGGAGCTTACCAACAAGTTGCGTGATGGAGAAGAGGCCATGAAGCGTGATTATGACACTCTGCAACAAGAAGTGCAGGTGTTAAAAGACATTCAGCAAGAACTTAAGGGTTTTGAGCGCAAGTATGACACACTGAAAGAGGAGAATGAGTCCACAAGCAAACAAAAGAACAGCCTGGAACTAGAACTTCAGGAGGTGAAGAACATGCTCAGACTAGAGAAAGACGTGTGTGCTCGGGTGCAGCTCAAAGCTATTCAGAAGGAGAAAGCACTTTGTGATGAAGTGCAGACGCTACAGACTCATCTGAAGTTAAAGATGGAGGAAAATGAGTACTTTCAGAGAGAAATCCAGTCCCTTACTGATAGTCCTGAGGTGCAAGCCTTTAAAGTCAAGACTGTGGCCGATCAGATTAATACAGAGCATGTGGGAAAAAACACCATGCACCAGAAGATATTGACAAAAAGTTGGCTTCTTTACTGGTGTTCCAGTAACTTGTGAACTTTAGTTCACTCCCACCTTTGAGTTGTAGGCCCCGCACCCTCAGAGCATGATGCTCTGCTCTTCACAATAGGCGATATGCACAGGCGAGCATGACGTATTTCCGGTTAAATCTCAGGATGGGTGTAAACTTCCGGTTATCATAGAATACTGTGATGTATGCCAGCATTGAATGCTTGTTGTTAAAAAACATCCAAAACTGTTAATTTTAGTATTTTTTGTTGTTGTTTATGTTAATGTTTTACTTGTAATACTTCGGCTTGACTATTAACGCGATGACGTGTAAACGTACGAAAGTGTCCTTTCAAAAACGGGATGACAGCTCTTCCAGCCAACACTTCTGTGTGCCGCAATGTAGCTAGCTACACTGCCTGCAAGATGCAATTCTCCTGTTAGTTTTTTTACTTTCCCTAAAGACAGTGAATTACATAAACGCTGCCTCATCGCCCTGCTTGTGAGCTGTGAGCTAGATGGATCTCCGTCACGCGCAAAGTAAATGTCCCTGGGTTAGTGGACTACCAGATTCAATGATAGCTAGCTAGCTTGCCTCCCCGAACGAGAGCTCTGACTTTCACAAAAATGCATGAAATTAAAATCGGACATAAGTGTAAGCGTTGTAATATAAGTGTCGTGACGAAATTCAAAGTGTAGCTAAATATAAAAAAATTATGCATAAAGTGTAGCTGCGATGTTTAGCTAGCTACCCATATGATCGCATGGGAGCAGCTAGCTAACGGGACACTACAAAAGCCATCTCATTCACAAAAATGCATTAAATTAAAATCGGACATAAGTGTTAGCATTGTAAGACCTTTGGGTAGCTGTAATATAAGTTGCGTGACGAAATTCAACGTGTAAATATATAATAATTATGCCAAAAGTGTAGCTACGTAGCTGAGATGTTTAGCTACCCATATGATTCGCATGGGAACAGCTAGCTAACAAAAATGCATTAAATTAACCCTTGTGTTGTCCTTGGGGTCCGGTCGACCTTCCTCCTTGTATTGCATTGGTTCTTTGGCATATCCGCTCCTCGGGTCGGTGAGACCCGGGCCGGCCTGTAGTCTATATTCTTTTATTTTATTTTTACCTCTCGGGTCCGTGAGACCCGGCCGGCCTGTCGTCGGCCTTTAGTCTCTATTCTTTTCCTAGGCCGGGCTTTAGTGTGTATTCTTTTTCTTCTTTTTTTTTTCTTTCTCTGGGGTCGGTGAGACCCGGGCCGGCCTGTCGTCGGCCTGTAGTCTATATTCTTGTTTTTGGTTTTTTTTTTTTCTTTTGTTTTTATTCCTCTCAGGGTCCCGGAGACCCCGGGCCGGCCTGTCGTCGTCGGCTGCCTGTAGTCTACTATATGCTTTTTTCCTCTCGGGTCTGTGAGACCTCGGGCTGTCGTCGGCCTCTAGTCTACTATATGCTTTTTTTTTTTTTACCTCTCGGGTCTGTGAGACCCGGCCTGTCGTTGTCGGCGGCCTGTAGTCTACTATATGCTTTTTTACCTCTCGGGTCCCAGAGACCCGGCCTGTCGTCGTCGGCGGCCTGTAGTCTACTATATGCTTTTTTACCTCTCGGGTCCCAGAGACCCGGCCTGTCGTCGGCCTGTAGTCTACTATATTATTTTTTTTTTTTTTTCTTTCCTCTCGGGTCTGTGAGACCCGGCCTGTCGTCATCGGCGGCTTGTAGTCTACTATATGCTTTTTTTCCTCTCGGGTCCCGGAGACCCGGCCTGTCGTCGTCCTGCCTGTAGTCTACTATATGCTTTTTTTACCTCTCGGGTCTGTGAGACCCGGCCTGTCGTCGGCGGCGGCCTGTAGTCTACTATATGCTTTTTTTTACCTCTCGGGTCTGTGAGACCCGGCCTGTCGTCGTCGGCGGCCTGTAGTCTACTATATGCTTTTTTTACCTCTCGGGTCTGTGAGACCCGGCCTGTCGTCGGCGGCGGCCTGTAGTCTACTATATGCTTTTTTACCTCTCGGGTCCCAGAGACCCGGCCTGTCGTCGGCCTGTAGTCTACTATATTAATTTTTTTTTTTTTTTCCTCTCGGGTCTGTGAGACCCGGCCTGTCGGCGTCCTGCCTGTCGTCGGCCTTTAGTCTATTATATTCTTTTTTTTTTTTTTTCCTCTCGGGGCCGGTGGGACCAGCCGCCGGTGGCCGGCTTTGAGGCGATCTGCGTCTTTTCCGCTAAACCACCCCAGCGCGCCCTCTCCTCGGTCGCCTCTCGGGTCCCGGCTTGAGCTGGGCATACTAAAACACTTTGCTTGTCTTTTCGTTGATTTTATTGGTGTCATCATGGCCCGTTGTTCTATTCTGAATTGGACGCTGAGAAGGATTCTCCTGGCCAGCGCCGCACGCAATGTGCCAGACGAAGAAGAAGAAGAAGAAGAAGAAGAAGAAAAATCTAGCGGATGTGTGTTAGGACAGCAGGACAAAGTGCAGGACGACGCCGGTGAAAACGACCTCCGCGATGTGAAAGTCGAACAAGGAGGATACGAAACGGAAGAAGAAGAAGAAGAAGAAGAAGAAGAAGATGAAGAAGATGAAAGTAAAGAAAGTGAGGAAAGCGAAGAAAGTGAAGAAAGTGAAGAAAGTGAATCTGGCGGATGTGTGTTAGGACAGCAGGACAAAGAGCAAGACGACGCCGGTGACAACGACCTCCGCGATGTCAAAGTCGAACAAGCTGGAGAAGAGGGAGGACATGAAACGGGAGATGAAGAAGAAGAAGAAGAAGAAGAAGAAGAAGAAGGCCAAAGCCAAGACCACGGCGGAGAAGCGGTTGTAGTACAAAACGAAGAGAACCGGGAGAGGGAAACGTTTGTGTCAAAAGACGGCAAAATCCAATGGTCCTCAAAAACGTATCACCCTGGCCACCGTCGTCATCATCATCATCATCATCATCATCGTCGCAGTGCCACGGAAAAAGACCCCCTAGACAAAGAAGCTGCAAAGTACCTTCGGGACCGACTGCGAGGACAACAACATGCCCACAGACGTGTTGCTACTTGCGCCGCTGCTTCTTCTTCTTCTTCTTCTTCTTCTTCTTCTTCTCCTGCGGCCGCCGCCGCCCCACAGGCCCGGGGACCCACGGAGTACGCCGCGGCCCGCGTCCGCAATATAGAGTCCGCGTTCTGCTTGTTTGTCACGCCGCAAATACAAGACATCGTAGTGGCCGCTACCAACCTGGAGGGCCTCCGAAGGCAACGCGGCGGCCCAGCCGACGAGTGGAAAGTCATGGACGCCACGGACCTGCGAGCATACCTCGGGCTGCTGATACTTTCGGGCGTGTACAGGTCCCGCAACGAGGCCCTGGAGAGCCTGTGGCACGAGGAGAGCGGCAGGGCCATCTTCCGCGCCACCATGCCTCTCAAACGGTTCCACGCTTACTCGAGGATGCTGCGCTTTGACGACCGCGAGCCGCCAGACGGGCCTCGGACAAACTGGCGGCCATCCGACTCGTGTGGGACACGTGGACGCAGCGGCTGCCTCGCCTCTACGAGCCTGGTCCCGACGTGACCGTTGACGAGCAGCTGTTCCCCTTTCGAGGTTGTTGTCCTGGTCTCTCTGTCTCTGTCTGTCTGTCTGTCTGTCTGTCTGTCTCTGTCTGTCTCTGTCTCTCTCTCGTTTCCATTGATGATGATGATGATGATGATGATGATGATGGTGATTTTGCTGTTCTTTTCTTTTTTTTTTTTAATTTTCTTCCGTTTTAATTTATTCCTTCACCATACGCTTCTCTTCTTCTGTTCCGCACCCAACCCCCCCGGTTCAAGGTCGATGTCCCTTCCGCCAGTACATGCCCAGCAAGCCCGCCAGGTACGGAGTCAAGTCGTGGGTGGCGTGCGACGCCGAGTCCAGCTACGCCTGGAAAGTGCAGGTCTACACGGGCAAGTCCTCCGACGCCGCTCCCGAGAAAAACCAGGGCGCCCGGGTCGTGCTGGACCTGACCGAGGGCCTCGCCGGGCCCCGCAACGTGACGTGCGACAACTTCTTCACCTCCTACGAACTGGCCCGCCGGTTGCTCCGCGAGAGGCGTCTCACCGTGGTGGGCACGATGCGCAGGAACAGGCCCGAGCTGCCGCCCGCCTTGCTCGAGACCAAGGGCCGCGGCGTCTTCTCCTCCAAGTTCGCCTTCACGCCCGCCGCCGCGCTCGTCTCCTACGTGCCCAAGAGGAACAAGACCGTGCTGCTGCTGAGCACGCTGCACGTAGGGGACGCGCGGGTCAGCGCCGCCGGCCACGCCAAACCCGAAATTATCCTACACTACAACAGCACCAAGGGCGGTGTCGACAACCTGGACAAGCTCGTGGCCACCTACAGCTGTCGCAGGAAGACCGCGCGCTGGCCCCTCGCCGTCTTCCACAACGTCCTCGACGTGTCCGCCTACAACGCTTTCGTGCTGTGGCGAGAGCTGAGGCCCGAGTGGCTGCGGGGCAAGCTTGACAGGAGGCGGGCTTTCCTCGAGCAGCTGGGCAGGGCGCTCGTGACTCCGCTCATTGAGCGGAGGAGGCGTCTGCCTCGCACCGAAGCCTCCGCCGCGCTCGTCAGAGCCCTGGCCGTGAGGCTGGCCCCCGCTGACGGACGCGGCGGAGAGGGAGACCGCGGAGAGGTAAGCGGACCGCCCGCTGCCGGGGCGCACGGCCCGAGGAAGAGGTGTCAGCTCTGTCCCAAGGACAAGGACCGCAAAACGCACACGGTCTGCGGCGGCGGCTGCGAGAGGTACGTCTGCGGGAGCTGCTCGCGGGCCTACTGCGCTCAATGCGTGAGACGGTAGCGCATTGAGCCGCGCCGGCCTTTTATGTTTCTTTTTGTGTTTATTCATATTATTATTATTATTATTATTGTTATTGGTTTTTTTTTTTATTACGTTTGCCCTTCGGGTCTCCCAGACCCTAGCGTTACTCTTCCACCTTTGTTATATTTATTTCTCATTTACTTTTTTTTTTATGTTTCTTTTCACATCTTCATGTCTGGTCTTTTATGCTTTTGTTTATTTATAGTTATTTATTTATTTATTTATAGTTGTTTATTTATTTGTTTGCCCTTTGGGTCTCCCAGACCTTAGCGTTATTCTTCCACCTTTGTTGTATTTATTTATCATTTAGTTTTTTTTTTTATGTTTCTTTTCACATCTTCATGTCCGGTCTTTTATACTTTTGTTTATTTATAGTTATTTATTTATTTATAGTTGTTTATTTATTTGTTTGCCCTTTGGGTCTATATATATATATATATATATATATATATATATATATATATATATATATATATAATCTACTATATGCTTTTTTATATATATATCTCCGAGACCCATCCTTCATTGCCCTTCGGGTCCCCGGGACCCGTCCTTCCCTTTCCATTTCATCTCATTCCGCATACACTGCCCTCGCCCTGTCCTGTGGGTCACGGAGACCCTACTGTATGTGCATGTATGCCGCTCTCACAACGGTAAAGGCAACACAAAGGTTAAAATCGGACATAAGTGTTTGCTTTGTAAGACCTTAGGATAGCTGTAATATAATTTGCGTGATGAAATTCAAAGTGTAAATATATAATAATTATGCAGAAAGTGTAGCTGCGATGTTTAGCTAGCTACCGATATGATCACATGGGAGCAGCTAGCAAGCTAGCTAACGGGACACTACGAAAGCAAAATGCCTTATATTAAAATCAGACAGAGTTAGCTTTGTTAGACCTTAGGGTAGCTGTAATATAAGTGACGTGACGACATCCAAAATGTAAATATACTATAGTTATGCCGGCAGCCGGCCAGCTCCACGGAGCTCCGAGCCCCGGTAGTCGGGGTATGGATAATTTGTAATTAGCCATCAATTTTCGTAAAATGGCCCATATTTGAGCTTTATATTTTAGCTGCCATCATAACGGTCTACTGTCACTGTCTAATGTTTTCTACCAGTAACCGGAAATTCCCTAGCACCCTTTCGCCAATGCGGAAGTGATGCGTGCATCGAGCCTATTTGGCCTCTTTTATATTCCTAAACTTCCTGTATTTTGGACTCAGTATGAGTGTATTATTGTGCCTATTAATGTAGATTTATGCTCTGTAATTGTTAAAACCCACTTAACGTTCCTGTTGCACACCCAGTCGCCCCAGGAGGGGGGGCCTCTCTTTGAATGGTCTCTTTAAGATGGTTTTCTTCCATTTTCTTTATTTGCTAATGATTATGGGAGTTTTACCTTGCCTTCTTAGACCCTGTTTACATGTACATGGTTATTTTGAAAAACGGAGACATTTCCCTTCGTTTTTGCCCTTCGTTTACCTAAGGTTTGCAGAAATCCACCCAATTAAATAATTAAATTAAAGGTGCTCTAAGCAATGTTGGGTGATGTCACTTCTTGTTGACGTTCAAAGTATTGTTAAACAAAACGGAGGCTAGCTTGCCCCTCCCCCTTCCTTCCACGCACTAACCCAGTAAGCACACATACGTTGGCACGACATATGCAATTGATCGCTTCGTCTGCAATTGATCGCTGGTCATAAAGAAGAATAATGAAGCGTCGTTTATTGAGCGTCTGGACGTCTTATTATGATGGCAATCTATACATCGCAGCGACGTATTAACTATGTTGGTGAGATGTATTAAAAGTTCCTCAGTTTTTCGCGGGTCATTTGGAAGCATTGTTTAATGAGCGCCTGGACATCGTATTATGATGGAAATACATACATCGCAGCGACGTATTAACTATGTCGGAACGATGTATTAAAAGTTCCTCAGTTGTTCGCGGGTCATTTGGAAGCATCGTTTAATGAGCGCCTGGACATCATATTATGATGGAAATATATACATCGCAGCGACGTATTAATAACTATGTCGGAACGATGTATTAAAAGTTACTCAGTTCAGGGTCATTTGGAAGCATCGTTAAATGAGCGTCTGGATGTCTTTACTACACACACACTGTTGATGTGACGGACAGTGAATCTGAATTCTGCCCAGCAACATATTCGCGCCACAGGAAGGGAAAAATTGTCAGTCTACGATGGGTAGGAATCAATAGGATGGAGACTGCTTCGTTGCTGCTGTCAAAACCCCACGGTAAGCACTATTTCATCTTAACATAACGTTAATACAAATATGTCGACGTTTTCGCATGTGGAAGTTGGTGTTCATCTGACAAATAACAATATTAGTTAGTAAAGTATGCCATGTCATGGTTTAAAGTAACGTTAGAGCCGTTAGATCAGGCTAACATCGCACTAGCCGCCCTTTTTCACATTCATTTAAAATTAAAATATCCGTGCTCTAGCTAGCTAGCTACATGTACTAATCTGACTGAATCTGAATAACGTTAGCTAGCCGTGTCAGTTTCGGTAGCGAAGTTAACTTACTGTCTGTTGTTCCATAATTTAATGTTACCATAATTTGGCTAACCATAACATTAACGTTACACAGGCCAGTAACGTTAGGCTAACGTTACCCGATATCCCTTAACGTTAGCTAGCTAACACAGGGCTCTCAAGTTTTGAAGACAGGCAAGAGTGACACTCCCCCCACTGTTTGGTGACTTATGATGGGGGGTTCTGGGGGTCCACCCCCAGAAAATGTTGAGCATTAAATACTTCATTTCCTGCACTGTGGTGAATGTTTATGCACCTATTAGTACCTTTTTCTGAATCAATATGCTGAAAATATCTTTATGTAAAGGGACACAAATTACAATTCAAATATAAAAACATAATGGAATATATTGCAGTAATACTCTCATGTATTCTGTATTGCTTTCAACTATTTATTCTCCTTTGGATCAACTTTCCTAATTATATCTGAGTCAGCACACATATGTAGCTTAGGCATCATTTACTCTTACCTTCTCTTTTGCATCTTTTGTTGGGGAAGTAACCTCCTTAAATGTGCATATGACAATTATTCACCTCAATTATACATTATTCATTTTAATGGATTAATAAACCCCTGGACTGTAATATTTCAGATGTTTTTGAGCAAGATTTCTGCTCATGTCCAAAACTTTTGCGCATTCAAAATATAACTCATCCCATGCTCTCTGAGATTTGGAGGAGTCGTGATATTTTGTGAAAAATAAAGTGATAATAGGATATTACAAGAATGCAGTCACAATATTTCAGAAAATAATCCACCTGCACAATAGTCTGCTGTGCATTACTTGCTCTGCTGATAAGGTAGACCTCAGAACTTCTGACAGACCAGATCCCCGTCTGGGTCTCTGGTCTCTGAATGAGACAAAGTTTAGTGAAGTGGCTGAACGCTGATCTACGCCGGAGGTGGAAAACAGAAACTATACGGCAGAATTAACGGAGCTCAAACGCGACACATCTGCCGCAGCATGTCGACAGCAGAGCGCATCGATAAACCTGAAGCTGCAGCTTTTTACAGCGAGAGTGGACACTAAGCCACGTTTCATATTTGTCAGTCAACTTTTCAAAATACATTCAGGGCTACACTCAAAACATTTGAGCCGAAGCCTCGGCAAAATTAGCGACGCAGCGTCTGGTGTAGCCCCTTTCTTTTTTTTTTTGATTGGCTGTTAAGTGGCAGGCTCGACTAAGAACTCCAGGGGAGACTCGCTTGGTTCCATAGTGAGAGAGGCGCGGCCAGAGAAATTTTGGGCGCTGCGGCATATTAAATATATTATAAATCGTGTTTCTGCGTGAGAAATACAGTGTGTGGCGGGAGTGCGTGACAATAGACCGAAATGAGTGACTGTCACGCTCAATGCGTGACATTTGAGAGCCCTGCTAACAGCTAGCTAACTGACATTGAAAAACGGCTACTGAGTGCCGCACCTCGTCATACTTTGCTCATATCAGTTAGTTTTATTTTTTGGCTTAAATGAAACTGAAACCTCAACTGGGAACATAAAGCTGAAGACTTGTTGTCGAATCAAAATGTAAAGGTAAATTCGGCATGTAGCTAGCTATATAGCGTTAGCTAATCTGCCAACTAACGTTAAAGCATATTCAAAAAAGGTGAAGAGGTTCAGGGGCCGTCTAATGGCAGGCTAACGTTCGTAATTATTACATTGTGATTATAAGGTTTTATTTTTACCCTGCTTAATACCAAAATGACACTATATAAAATAAGTTTTAGGACAGTAAGACTGTGGTTCGTTTCTGAACACTCTACTAACAATTGATTTTGAAAACGGGGTTCGGAGTGTCAACGGTCATAAAACATCTGTTATTAGATGGTGCCCGTTTTTGTTGGATAACGTTAGCCTTCAAAACACCCCGAAGAGCATCGTCACCTGTTACCGTCATTTTCTTACTGATATATCACTAACGTTCATTACTTAGCTAAATAAAAACAATGTACCTGGCAAGCTAGCGTTAGCTTAATGTAGTTACTGTCCAGTCACTTAACTTTATGTTTTACTTTTTGTTGAAGCTAAATTGACCATAAGCCTAACTAACGTTACATAAAGTTGACATTAACGGTTTATTATCGGCTTCAACAGGGACTAAACACGTTCGATGGACATATTGAATCACATTTGACTTTGAGATCAATACAATTATCAATATCACAAGTCATTCTATTGGTACCTTTCCGTTTCATGTTTATAGCAAGGACTTTGGTAAACTGTTAGTTGTTTTTTGTTTGCTTGCATGTTTTGTTTCACTAGTTATCCCTCATTAAAAAGGTGGCCTTTGCTAAGAATATCACCATCTTCCACAAAATGTCCGGAATACACCGTGTTCATTGCGAAACAGTCATTTGCAATACTAAAAGTACTTGTGTGTACATTGTGTTTCTGTTTTTTATGTTGGTGTGATGTATAGTGGCAGATCTGAAAACGTGGGTAGGAGTTGTGAGAGAAGGCAATGCAGAGATGAAGGACATCATACCACAAGAATACTTGTGTGTAGGCTATAAGCCTGATCAACAAGTGAAGAGAGTCAGGTATGTTATTGTCATATTATTTTTTTTTGCATGATGCAAATTACAAACCTGTAATGCAAATCTATCTAGTATTTGGGGCAGGTGCAGTTCCACTCATGATTCTTATTTGTTGCTCTATTTTTCAACCCCGTGTGTTCAAGGGTTCTTAGACTTTCTCTATCTCTATCTAGACTATCTATTACATTTTATGAACTAGCTTATGACGAACACTGCTGAATTGGCCTGCTCAGAGGAAGAGGCAGTAATGATTCCAGAAAAGCGAAGGCCAAAAAAGGAGACCTACACAGACTTCAAAATGGGTAGGTAATAAACTATTATTAAATCATATTCATCTATCAACAGTAAATAGTCTAACCCTTTGGAAGTTGTACTTAGGTTACATTTCGTATTCAAAATACACCTACTGACCAAATGGCCTTATTGTTGGAGCCTCTGAGGAAAGTTTAGCAGAGAATTTAACAATGTTAACATTTGGCTTGCCATATTCTACTTAATGAAACTGGTCTTCTATTTACATCTGCAAAAAAAAGACTGACGTTACAATTATTATTCAACCACTTCTTAAAAACAAAGGGAGAAGAAACAAAAAATAAAATAAAAAAAAACTTCCATGAATTGAAAGTTACTTCTTCGAATAATAACCCAAATTTTTTGTTCTCGCCACAGCAGCAGCACCGAGGAATCCTACTCTCCTGAGTCTGAAGCCGAGGACCATCGAGGACTTCCCCGACTGGCAACAGACTGGAGTGGAGGCTGTAGCAGAGACCGCCTTTTTTTGTTACTGAAATAATTGACATTATGACAGTGGACAATATGATGAGCAGTACTTGAATTTGTTCAGTAGCATTAGTGTGACAATTAGTTTTTGTTGTCCAACATGTACACACTGCTTTTGTGAAGCAGTAATACACAGCTCACGAGTGTGTAGTCAAAAAAGGTGAAATACTGTATATTTCAGCAACTCCTACAGATTAAGAAAAATAATGAATTTTCCTAATAAATAAATGTTATTCTTGGCTCAATTGTTCCGTGTCTTTGGGTTCAAATAACATTATCATGATCCCATAGGCATCCAAAAATTGAGAAAGGCTAACAAAGGGATGTTTTTTTAAACTGAAACGGTGCGTTGGACATCCTGTTGTGTGTGCAAGCGCCTTTTAATTACCACGGGTTTACAGACACTCTCTACTGATTGAGTATCACCTGGAACACAGCCAATAATTGAGAGACACACCCACCAAACGAGAGAAAACATGAAAACATAACGCAAGCCGTTGCACACCGTTACCAGGAAACGTGCCGTTTTGATATTGAACGTGCCCCAGCTCTTTGCCTGAGGGGGGAAATAAAAACACTGGCTTAAGCTTTTAATAGTGTTTTTGTACATTAGCCATTAGTATAGACCACAGTATGATCATTATCTCAAAATCTAGCTACATGATCAAAAGTTTTTTTTTTTTAATTTTCAGAATAACTTTGAATGTGTTAGTGTGCTATTTTCTATAATAATGTCAACTTGTGTAAATTGTCTTTGAGTACACTGAAACGCGCTTTATCAATAAAATGTATTATAAGTAATTGTGTATGATTTATCTATCTTTTAGCAATTCATGTAATTTAGTAATACTATTTCAAGTAATTCGTGTGACCTATACTGACCAGTTTTGTTAAATGGATTCATGTAGGATCAATTGATGCGGTCTCAGGCACATCGTCAAGATGCGCCTGAGACCGCATCTGTAAGAAATACGTTGAAACGATGTATATTGCCTGCATCTCTACGACGTATGGCATACGTTAGAACGATGTATATTACCTGCATCTCTACGACGTATGGCATACGTTAGAACGATGTATATTACCTGCATCTCTACGACGTATGGCATACGTTAGAACGATGTATATTACCTGCATCTCTACGACGTATGGCATACGTTAGAACGATGTATATAAGCCTACATCTCCACGACGTATGGCATACGTTAGAACGATGTATATAAGCCTGCATCTCTACGACGTATGGCATACGTTGAAACGATGTATATTGCCTGCATCTCTACGACGTATGGCATACGTTAGAACGATGTATATTACCTGCATCTCTACGACGTATGGCATACGTTAGAACGATGTATATTACCTGCATCTCTACGACGTATGGCATACGTTAGAACGATGTATATTACCTGCATCTCTACGACGTATGGCATACGTTAGAACGATGTATATAAGCCTACATCTCCACGACGTATGGCATACGTTAGAACGATGTATATAAGCCTGCATCTCCACGACGTATGGCATACGTTAGAACGATGTATATAAGCCTGCATCTCTACGACGTATGGCATACGTTAGAACGATGTATATAAGCCTACATCTCCACGACGTATGGCATACGTTAGAACGATGTATATTGCCTGCATCTCTACGACGTATGGCATACGTTAGAACAATGTATATATGTATACGTCGCGGAGAGAGCGGCTATATGTCGTTGAGACGTAGCGCAGCGACGTTGCGGGGACGTCGTGCCAGTGAGCAAACGACCAAAATACAACGTATCCCCGATGTATTTTGATTAGATCGCCAATACGTCGCCGCGACGTATGTGTGCTTACAGTATATTAGCAGGAATGAATGAACAGGCAAACTTGATGGGATTTCAAACTTTAATACCGCAAATATAACTACAACAGAGATAGCATTAACTTATGCGCAACAGTACACAATGTTAGCATCCAGTCAGACAGTATACAGTATACAGACAGTATGTTAATCTCACCTTTTGTCATTTACACACAGCAATAAACCAGGGAGGTAGAGGTGAATGTTGAGAAAGGCAAAGGAGATGTATGGTGCTAAAACAGTATCATAACCATTTGTAACTCGTGAAACACAATGCACAAATAAATGCAGAGAGATCCGTATCTGTAAGTACAATTCACAAATAAATGCAGAGAGATCCGTATCTGTAAGTAAAATTCACAAATAAATGCAGAGAGATCCGTGTCTGTAAGTAAAATTCACAAATAAATGCAGAGATCCGTGTCTGTAAGTACAATTCACAAATAAATGCAGAGAGATCCGTATCTGTAAGTACAATTCACAAATAAATGCAGAGATATCCATGTCTGTAAGTACAATGCACAAATAAAGGCAGAGAGATTTGTATGTGTATATCTGATTTGTATCTGTGCCTCTAATTTGTAACTCATATTTCATCATTTGTAAATCAAATGGAATGGAAATATATTCGTAAAACTCCTTCTATCCTTGTGAATCCTTTTGAGACTGTTTTTCCGCGCCGCTTTGCATGTAGCCCTCACTGCAGAGCCGCAGACCTCAATGTGGGCGGAGTTAAACGCTGAACCCCGCCGTCACGTCCGCCGTGTAACATAAACACTCACTCCTAATTACTGAGTTTAAATATCGATCTTTTTATATGAGAATCAATACTAGAGCAGGAGACGTTGGGATTGTTAATATCGATACTTTGGTATCGATCCGCACATCACTAATAGACAAGAAACCTTAATGAATGTGGCGAAATAGCGCTAGCTGATGGTTGTAATTCACCATGTGTTATGGTTATATGAATACGTCCATGGTATTATCTTATTAATTTATGATGCATCCGAGGGATGTGTGTGTGCTGTAGCTAAAGCCTGTTACATGGATGTAACGTCATTAGCGTTTCCCAAACTTGTGGGGCTATCGGCTAGCTAGCTAGTTGCTAACATCAGGGGTGCTAGCTATATGCCTACAAAACGTTACTACAGACATAGTGATTACATTGCCTTGGTTCTCTCTTATGATACACCCGAGGGCTGTATGCTGTAAAGCTTGTAACGTGGATGAACGAAAACACAATGTTTAACGTCAGTGAATGTTTTAGACAATAAAAACGGCGAGTTCGTGAGTTCGCCACTTGTAAGAGACACGCTCATGAACGAGCATGTTGTTACCGGTTGCTAAGACAACGCAAACAAATAGTTGCTAGTGCGCGTGTCCATCGAGCTCCATGTTGTCTTAATACATCCATGGCATGATCCATGGTCTTAATGCGCTTTTGAACACTCTCATCGGAATGTACGGGGCTTCCCGCCGAACACTGTATCCACTTCTCTTAATACATCCATGACGGTGACACGGTGACGGCGGGGTTCAACGTTTAACTCCGCCCACATTGAGGTCTGCGGCTCTGCAGTGAGGGGCTTCTCTTTGTGGACAAAATCAATTTGTGTCTCCAGTGACGATCCCAGCAGTCTCCAGGAGATGGCGGTGTTAAGTGACGATCCCAGCAGTCTCCAGTAGATGGCAGTAATACAACACTTAGAGATGACAACTGCTGTTAATACATGAAACTGTGAAGAAGTCTTGTTAAATGTTTCAGACAAGAGACAGTCACGGTTGGCACAATCGGCTCTGGCACAGTCTACTTGAAATTCCTATGGGTAAGTTGACATTATTAGGACTTTGTCGTCAGATAAATTACATTTATGTTTCAACATCATTGTTGCAGTGCATTTACTGTACATTTATTCAATGTGTTTATTTGTGTTATGGTGGCATTGACACCTTGCAACTTTTTAGAGCGTGCTAACTGCAAACTTAGCTAGCTTGTTAATCAGCCTTGTAACATCAACTCGCCTGGTCTTTGTATGGAATTTGCCGTCTGAGTCTGAAATATTATTAAGCGCTGCGTAAACTATTAGTGGGCCCAGTTATAAAGCTAGTGAATATATTTGGTCATATGAAACTAGCTAGATGATCTAGCTAGTTAAGGAATCAATCGATGATGTTGAAAGTTAGCTAGCTAAACTATGAAGAGTTTAAATTTAACATTTGCCTGACATATTGTAACCATGTTTATTAGTACAGTAATTGCCACACACCGGCTTAAATAACTGCTGCTTGTAAAAAAGGCCCCAAAGTTTTGTTAGTCTTGCTATTATTTAGTACAACCATAATATCAGGGCTCGACATAAGCCATGGCCCGATGGCCCGGGGCCAGTAAAAGAGTATGTCGGGCTAGTTGATTGGCCAGTTACTGGCCCGCACGGGCCAGTGACAGTGGCTCTGTCTGCTGTCATACAGAGTGGCGCGAAGCTTGTGAATGTTAACTAACATTTCACATTTTCACCTCAAGTAATTTATAACGTTAGTTAAAATGTCAAAGAACTATGAAGCTAATGTCAGAAAGAGGGCATTCTTAGTGTCATGGAAAGTAGCTACACCTGGGTGGAGAAAGTCGATCACGGCATGTAGGCCGACGGTTCGTTTCAGGCATGGAAATTAGCACCCGCCACCAGCCAAATGCGGGTGATTTTGTGTTGTGGCGGGTAAACTCGCTTCACCTACCGGCCACCGTGGCGGGTAAATAAAACATCCATAGACCTATAAAAGGTTACATCGCAGGCGTTAAGAGGTCCGCTGAGAAAACATCTCAGGAGGAGCCAGTGGACAAAGAGGCGAAAGTCAAAAAACGTTTTTTTTTTTAAAGAACGATGGAGAAAAGCAGACAATGGGGAGTTCCGCGATTGGTTATTTTACGACGAGACAGACCTGATAATGTACTGCTCTGTATGTCGTCAACACGCTTCAGAAGATGCCAAAACTAATAGTTTCATTGTTGGGACTAAAAACCTAAAACTGGAAGACATAAAAGACCACGAATCGTCCAAATGCCACATCCAGGTAAAAAAGAGATCACAGGGGAAAAGCAGCCCCGGAGAATACGGCTGCCATGAAGCCACTTACCAGCCTGGAGACGGCCCGGTTGGATAAGATGAAAATACTGTTTAGGAGAAATTGTCCTGGGAGTGGGGAGGATGGGTGGAGGAATGTTAGTTTTTTGTTTAATCTGCCCTACTCATTTAATGAAATGTATATCAGTTCGTGGTTTGTGTATGTATAAGAGAGAGAAAGAGAGAGTGTCAGTGTTTCATTGAGACTTGAGATTAAATAAACTGCTTAAGTATTGTAGATCTTGTAGTATTAATGTTCACATGCAGTTACACATTGTCGGTTAAAAACAAGAAAGTGGCTGGTAGATTTTGAAATCCACAGTGGCCGGTGGACAAAAAATTTAATTTCCATCCCTGGTTCGTTTGCCGGCAATTTCCAACAAAAGCTGACCAGCCAAACCAACAAAATGCCACGCAGCTTCAAACACAATTCATTTGGATACAAGCGTTGCATTTTAGAAGATAGACGGGATTGTGAACAGCGATGTCCGCGCTGCGCGCACACACTCTCATACACGGCAGAGCCGAGGTGTGCGCGTTACTTCACGCAGCACATAACTGACTGGAAACGATACCGAGGATTATTTAGCCTACTGCCGCTGGCACAGATGAACTAACGCTACAGTCGTTACTGTAAGTAGCCTACAATAAAACCTCCATGATTAAAAAGTCAATACTTATCAATATACCCACCTACCTGTTCTACAGGCATCAACATTTTTCAGTCTGCTCTGTCTGCGCTGTCCACTCGCTGTGCAAACACAGCTCCCCCACTAACACAAAACGTTTCGGGAACGTTAAATAACGTTAGTTTTTGGTTATCTAAAGGTTAGTTCGAACCAAACCAAAAACTAACGTTGAGGTAACGTTTCCTCATGGTTATAACGTTACCGAAACGTTAGGGAAACCAACCAACTCAAACGTTATCCTGTGGTTGCGCTGTAACCTCCACACAACGTTACCGTTTAGTTGTTTTTGGTTGTTCTGAGTGCGATTTGAAAATGTTTATTCAAACCAGCTCAAATGATTGGTCTTATAAAATGTAGCTAAGTAAGATAAACAGCATAGCAAGAAAATATATATATATATGTTTAGGCTGATATCAATTTTGCTAAAAAACAATAGTTTTGTGGGGGGTTTTATGCACTGTTATCTCGTGATAACAACTTATTAATTCGTTATCTATAACAAAGTTTGTTTTCTCGAGATTTATTTTTTTTGTTTTCTCAAGATTTTATTTTTATGGATTTTTTTTTTTTTGCCTAAGACACCCTTCCATTTAACCCGGGGAATGTGCTCCATAGGCGGATAGAGGTCTGCCGTTTCTCCCTTCTCTTCTCCAGGTTAAATTGAACGCTGTTTTAGTGGGATTTTTCCCGAGTATTTGACCGGAGAAGAGGAGGACGAAACGGCAGACCTATCTGCTCATGGAGCCTTTTGCTCGGGGATGTTGTGGGATTTTTTTCCAAGTATTTGACCGGAGAAGTAGAGGGAGAAACGGCAGATTTCTATCCGCTTATGGAGCCACATTCCCCGGGTTAAATGGAAGGGTGTCTTAGGCAAAAAAAAAAAAAAAAAAAAAAATCCATGAAAAAAAAATCTTGAGAAAACAAAAAAAGAAATGTCGAGAAAACAAAATCTCGAGAAAACAAACTTTGTTAGGGTTAAAACAACAGTCTATCTTACAACGATTTTCACAACTATGAAAATTCACCTCTTCATTTCACTTCTAACAGGCTCGGTTCAGTGTACAAAGCCAACCGTTACACCCCCGCGCCAGTAGGGGGAAGGCTGTCTGCTTTCAGGTGACCGAAGGTCTGTCCTAACTTCCGGATGTACACCGGCGAACAGTGCACGCCACGCGAGCGGCACAACGTTCTCTAGCTCCGTTCGTTTTGGTCCCAAATTCTAACTAAAATACTGCCATTGACTAAAACATATGCTGGCTACACCTCACCGGCGGTGTTATAACGCAAGGTAGGACAAAGATGCCAAGAAAGACATTGTCGACCGTCAACAGACTGTCCTCCGCTCAAGACTGCTAGGCTAGCAGTGCTAGCCCGAATGCTAACGCGGGAAACAGCTAGCTAGCTAGCCTATGGATACATCAACGTTGGCGACAGAGACTGAACTTTCCCTCGGTGATGTTTTAGACGACATAAGGAACATGGACAACAAGGTGAGAGATTTTGGTAAACAACTTTAAGAAAGCTCTGACATGGGTGCCAGCATTATACAGCGAGTCGAGCTGAACTCAGTTGGACTCACTGAATGCACGTTCAAATTGGAGGCTGTAGCTAATTCACCATGTGTTCTATTAATACATCCATGGTATTATTATCTTATGATACATTCATCCCTCGGATGTATCATAAGTATGCTGTAAAGCCTTTTACGTGGACGCAACGTCATTAGCGCTTCCCCATACTGCTGGGGGCTCAAGCTAAATAATGGAGCTAGGTAGCTAGCTAACGTAGCTAATATCTTATGTGTCCCTAAGAGCCGATGTGGGTTTAGAGTTTAACACTTATCTTACGATACATCCGAGGGCTGTATGCTTTAAAGCCTGTAACGTGGATAAGATATAAAGCCATGGATGTTTTAAGATGAATCCGTTCCACAAGGAAGAAAGCATTCCAGCACGGAGCGTGTGTCTGGAAGCCCTGTCTCAGACAGACAGACTGTTATATAGTAAATAAATGTAAACTTACAGACACTGTCTCTAAGTTTACATTTATGCATGCATTTAAGAAACAGGCATATTTCCTGCCATGAAACTACTGACATTCAATCTGGTGCATATCACGTTACTGTTCTGATGATTTGTTTAGTTTTTAGCGATTGTCTAATGTATCAGCATAGGTTAATCTTTTGCAATTGCATGTACAAGAAACCTACCATAAATGACCTGACCAATATTTACATCTACTTTATTTTTAGATGAGTCAACACCACACAGGGAACCTGCTGGTAGCCCAGAGTTGGGGGGGGGGGGGGGATCTATTGTAACACAAGCTCGGCCTGCCACTTCATCTTGGGACCCAGTTGAAGGTACAGTTGCTTTGAATTTTCCATTTCCAATTAATACAATTTCATGACAAGGACCTTGAGAGTAACTCAACTGTTTTGTTGTTGTAAACAGGAGAACTCATCACACAGAGGGAGGTGGCTCAGCCATGGAGACGGAAATGAGAGGTAAGAAGACTCACTTAAGTTGTTTATATCAGTATAAGTATATCATGTATAACAACTAAAACCATACATTTTTCCATAGCCATGAGGACATCATTACCCGCATGGCACAACGGATGGACACATGAGGAAAAGATGGATGAGCTGCTGATGCCCTTAAGGAGCTCCCAGTCCCCTCCCTCTGCTCCAGTCGATGACATGTTGCTGTTGCCCTGCTCAACAGTCACCGAGCTGCAGGAGTCTCAGTCAACAGGAGAGGAGGAACAAAATGGTATATAAGTGCCCTAAGATCAACACTATATAATTGCATAACTTCAAATATCATTATAACTGAACTGACTTATCTTACAAAATGAGATTGTACAAGCTCCCCACTTTGTTCCACATGTATAATTTGTATTTCTATATGTTCTTCGAAAGCAACTTTTCCTGGCAACGCTTGGAGGTCCGACCTCAGGCTCTACAGTCCGGCGTATGCTACGGCGAGTGGCAACCAACGATGTGCTGAAGCAGTATAGCCTGCGGGGAAGAAAGGCAAAGAAGGCCTTCCATGACCTGACTATATGCAGGGTTATAACAGGCATGTGCTATTTTATTGTTCACATCAGTATTATGCTTAGCTTGGCTGATAAGAGGTTTTAATTTGACTTGTAACTTTGCTTCATTTTGACTTCTACTCTAGCGGCCTCTCAGAAGAGCTTCCCCACGCTGACTGCAGCAGGAGTGGAGGAGTTGATCGGGCTGGCGCTAAAGTTTGCCCCACACAGACGGTACATTGAAATTCTTCTATATGATGTGAAAAACAGAAGGCAATTAGTCTTGCTTTTGTCAATGTGTTGATTCTTAGTATGACATCAAACTTTTGTTTCTTTCTTTTTAGGCCAGCTGAGAAGGACTAGCCATGGAACTTGTTGGATCACTGTATTTTTTTATTTATATATATATATATATATATATATATATATTTGTTTTTTTTTTTTCATTTTTTATTTGTATTTTTTGCTTATTTTTCCAGGCCTGTTTATATTGTGTTAATATTGTATTTTTTAATATTGTATTTTTTATTTTATATTAAAGTTTTAAATCCAATCAAGTTTGCCTGTTCATTCATTCCTGCCAATACATAGTAATTCATTCCTGCTCATGCACACAGTTATGTAAGGTTGCAACCTTAGGGGGACGTTAGAGGAACGTTATCTAAACAACGTTAGGGGAACGTTATCTAAAGGTTACAACGTTAGGCGAACGTTACGGCAACGTTATCTAAACGTTAGGGGAACGTTATCTAAAGGTTACAACGTTAGACGAACGTTACGGCAACGTTATCTAAACGTTAGGGGAACGTTATCTAAAGGTTACAACGTTAGACGAACGTTACGGCAACGTTATCTAAACGTTAGGGGAACGTTATCTAAAGGTTACAACGTTAGAGGAACGTTATCTAAAGGTTACAACGTTAGGCGAACGTTAGAGGAACGTTATCTGAAGGTTACAACGTTAGGGGAACGTTAGAAGAACGTTATCTAAAGGTTACAACGTTAGGCGAACGTTAGGGGAACGTTATCTAAAGGTTACAGCGTTAGGCGAACGTTACGGCAACGTTATCTAAACATTAGGGGAACGTTATCTAAAGGTTACAACGTTAGACGAACGTTATCTAAAGGTTACAATGTTAGAGGAACGTTATCTAAAGGTTACAACGTTAGGCGAACGTTAGAGGAACGTTATCTGAAGGTTACAACGTTAGGCGAACGTTAGGGGAACGTTATCTAAAGGTTACAACGTTAGGCGAACGTTCATGGAACGTTCAGAGAACGTTCGACCAAACCAAAAACTAACGTTTCCAAAACGTTCACAAAACTTGCCGTTTGGACCAAAAACTAACCACAGACTAACCAAAAACTAACGTTTCCGCAACCAAAAACAAACGTTACCAAAACGTTTTGGGAACCAAAAATTGTTAGCTGGGTCTACTCTGCAAATAGCGACTTTTTACAAACAAGCCTAAATGAAATATGTCGGTTTGTAGTCTAACTGTTTATCTTGAACTTTGGACAAACTCTTGTAAACTTAGCTGCTGTCTTAACGAACCGTCCTCTCTCCTGGAGCAGTAACCTGTGGATGTATCATAAGACCAAAACATATACATGTGGCTACTTAATATGCACGTGAATTACGTGATCGTTATGTCCGCGTTCTTCATTCTTGATGATGTTGCCGGTTGTATTCTTTTGCAACAGCGTTGTCTTATTTCAAATGAAGCATACATGATGAATGGTAGCCTGCTTATCAGTCCATTCATCATTAAAGCTGCTGTTTTCCACATCAACTTTTCGCTTCAGCCTCTCTGACTGTGACATTTTTACCTGACAACAGGCCGTTTCTTTCTGCAAGCATTTCCCACCAATCAGGACACTGCATACTACAACAACGTTTCAGTAATCAAAGACTTTAACCATCACTCAGTGAACTGCCCCCTAATCTGGGAACTGTTTCTAGTTAAGTAGCCTATCTAGTTATCGTTATGGATTTTCCATGTTTTTTTTGGAGTTTGCTTACACTAATAGGCTACATGTAAAAACATATGTAGCATTCATTTAGTAAGAAAGTGAAATATCAAACAAGAATATGCTTATTAGGTATAAATACATTTTATTTTCTTTGTTGAAAGTCCGGCCCCCGGAGTGTCAGCTTAAAAAATTTCTGGCCCTTGGAAAAATGTAGTTGCTGACCCCTGGTCTAGCTTTACTGCTAATGGCACAACATACAGTGACAGTGGCTAGCTGGGTTATAACCATTTTCTAAAGCTTCATGGGAGGTGCGGCGTATATTTTCCTGCTCTTTTGTCCTTTGCCAATCACACCTACGATATTTCTTTCAGGGCCAGTAAAAATTTCGAAGGGGCCAGCAAAACTCTGATCTACTGGCCCCGGGGGCCAGTGGGTATTTTTTTTTATGTTGAGCCCTGAACCATATTGTGTTTTATGTTTCACGTTTACTCCCACGTATTCAGTGCTGGTAATAGGGTAGCCAAAGCGTGTGCTGGTTGGTATATTACGTAGATATATATATATATATATATATATATATATATATATATATATATACTCAGTATTAGCTACCTATATCTTTGGGTATATCATAACTGACGTCACACAGTTAAGCAGTATGATAGACTAGTTAATCGTTCAGTTGGATTGTAGTTGTGAGTGGCACCTTTCTTTGTGTGCGTAAATAAGAAGAGTAAGTATATCTGCTGCATTACTCGTGATATTGTATTTCTTTGTTAAACCAGCTGTTATTTCCACTATTTGATGTGGATGAGAGTTAGGAGTTTAAGGGGTTGCTACACGACCATTGTGCTGATCATTGTACCATAGACCGTATCGTTCGTACACGCCATGGATGTATTAAGAGAACTACACGATAGTTTAGAGCTTCTGCTTAATATGTAACATCGTAAACATGTTTATACTTTTACTACTTGTTTTAGGATTGTTCAGTACTTTGTGGTTGAGTAAAATAAGAAGTAAGTGGTGCTAAATATTGTTTTCCGTACCACTAGAAGCTTAATAAAAGCATCAAGCCGTTTTGTTAGTTGGAGGCTTTAAAGCGTATCCTAGATAACAGGAATTGTTGTCTACGTTAGCGGTAATTTAACAGATGGGCGAAAATGTCTGAGAATCCCATATAATATGCATTTGAATACTTTTTCTCTGCTTACATTATTGGAGTTTGAGATATATAGCCATATTCTGACTATTTATTTCATGTTTGGTAATATATATTACTGCTTAAGGAAGAATGAGTGTATACATGTGTTTCCTTTTATTCATTGTTAAATTCATTGTTTCTCTCTTTATAGAAACCACACTCACACAAGAGGAAGAAATACACAGAATAAGAAACATCTCTCACATCTTCATGTCATACTCTGGTATATTTGGCTGTGTGAAAGGGACAATTGTATTTAAAAAGTAACTTAGAGATTTTCACTGGAAGTTTGTATCTGTCAGTTATATTTATGCTGTGAAATGTTTTTCAAGCAGCAGATTAGATTTAATACCCTTTCAAAATACTTTCGTTTGTCTAAACAATAAAGTTTAACTGTTAAACAAATGTTTTGTGTTGCTTTCTGTCACTATTACCTGTCTTAAAGGATTACATTTTTATAGTCAGGATGTTAAATTGACTCAGTGTTTGACCCTTCTACATGCATTACATCAGACATATCACCTGTGTAACAGTTTTTGTGAATAAACATGTTGCATAACACTTAAGGAGCCCTACTACTAAACTTAAAAATGATCAAACCCTGCTTAGAAATAAATCACTTTATTCACAGTCAATGAAATGGAAATATAAAGTGTGTATACATAATGCACAGAGCAGCTGATGTTAACTGTCCAGATCATGTCCTCCACCAGCCTAGAGGGTTTAATTTCTACTGAGGATGTCAGCTGATAATGTAGGCTGTCAGGTCACAGAACTCATCCTGTGGATACTGAATCTTTCCTGATGCTGCTGTGTTGTCTTCAGACCATTGGTTGGCAGAAGTATGGCACCTGTCCCACAATACCTTGATACTGTGAGGAGAGTCTTGTGGGTCCAGGTAAACCTCATCAAACAGGTGTTCAGGACAGCATCTGATCAGTCAGATCTGTAAAACATGGCAGATTCAGTGATTAAACTATCATTTTTTTGGCAGGGTGTACAACTGTACATACATTTAGTCTTACAGGAGAAGCGTGTATTTGTGTGTGACAATTTCTGTACTAGCTAATAAACATGGTTACAATATCTTGAGCAAATGTTAAATTTAAATTGTTTAAAGTTTAGCTAACTTACAACATCATTGATTGATTCCTTAGCTAGCTAGTTTAACGTGAAAGGCCTACCAAATATATTCACTAGCTTTATAACTGGGCCCACTAACAGTTTACGCAGCGCTTAATAATATTTCAGACTCAGACTGCAAATTCCATACAAAGACCAGGCGAGTTGATGTTACAAGGCTGATTAACAAACTAGCTAAGTTAGCATCACTGTTTGCAGTTAGCACGCTCTAAAAAGTTGCAAGGTGTCAATGCCACCATAACACAAATAAATACATTGAATAAATGTACAGTAAATGCACTGCAACAATGATGTTGAAACGACAAAGTCCCAATAATGTTACCCAGAGGAATTTCAAGTAGACTGTGCCAGAGCCGATTGTGCCAAACGTGACCGTCTCTTGTCTGAAACATTTAACAAGACTTCTTCACAGTTTCATGTATTAACAGCAGTTGTCATCTCTAAGTGTTGTATTACTGCCATCTACTGGAGACTGCTGGGATCGTCACTTAACACCGCCATCTCCTGGAGACTGCTGGGATCGTCACTGGAGACACAAATTGATTTTGTCAATATAAAATATACAATATAAAATACAATATAAAATTAACAAAATACAAAATATATAAAAGGCCTAAAATATATATATATACAACAATCAGAATCAGTTTTATTGGCCATAGACACATAACAGTGCAAATGTAGTGTCCAAGATGCATATTGGAATGATAAAGTATGTAATGTGTAGGTGAATGTCCAAAGTGGGGATGACCCCACTTAGCAGCAGTTCAGGAGAGTGATGTCAGTGGGAAAGAAGCTGTTCTTGTGTCTGGTTGTTTTTGTGTGCAGGGATCTGTAGCGCCTGCCAGAGGGGAGGAGGCAGGAGGATGGCAGCAGTGTAGAAGATGGCCAACAGCTCTTGTAGTAGGCTATGCTTCCACAATAAAACATAGAGCTCCATGGTTTTGAAGGCTCAGTCCTTCTCAGCTGGCCTAAAAAGAAAGAAAGAAAAGTTTAATATGTCATACTAAGAATGAACATGTTGACAAAAGTGAGACTAATTGCAGTAAGGCCGTTTTACAGTCGTGCGTAAAATCGCAGACCCCTCTGCATCTACGCCAGACCCTACACCGTAGCCTGACGTGCACCTCTCGAAAAATGCAACTACACATCGCATGGACGCATGTCGCTGGGCCGTGGCTTGGTAGCGTTGCAAACTTCAGCACTTGCCCAAACAAGTCCTCTGCGTCTGCTGCAGTCAGCGTGGGGACGTTTTTCTAGGAGGCTGCTAGAGTAGAAGTCAAAATTAAGTCGAATTAAAACCTCTTAGCAGCCAAGCTAAGCATAATACTGATGTGAACAATAAAATAACACCTGCCTGTTATAACCCTGCAGATTGTCAGGTCCTGGAAGGCCTAGTTTGCCTTTCTGCCCTGCAGGCTACACTGTTTTAGAACGTCATTGGTTGCCACTCGCTGTAGCATGCGACGGATGGCAGCACCTCTGGTCGAATCTCCAAGGCTTGTCAGGAAAAGTTGCTGTAAAACATATAGAAATAAAATTATACATGTAGAGCAAAGTGGAGAGCTTGTACAATCTCATTTTGTAACAGAAGTCAGTTCAGTTATGATATTTGAAGTTATGCAATTATATAGTGTTAATCTTAGGGCACTTAAATACCATTTTGTTCCTCCTCTCCTGTTGACCGAGACTCCTGCAGCTCGGTGGCTGTCGAGCAGGGCGACAGCAACATGTCATCGACTGGAGCAGTGGGAGGTGACTGGGAGCTCCTTAAGGGCATGAGCAGCTCATCCATCTTTTCCTCAAATGTGTCCATCCGCTGTGCCATGCGGGTAATGATGTCCTCATGGCTATGGAAAAATGTATGGTTTTAGTTGTTATACATTATGTACATATGTGAACAACTTAAGTGAGTCTTCTTACCTCTCATTTCCGTCTCCATGGCTGAGTCACCTCCCTCTGTGTGATGAGGTCTCCTGTTTACAACAAAAAAGTTACTCTCAAGGTCCTTGTCATGGAATTATATTTAATTGGAAATGGAAAATTCAAAGCAACTGTACCTTCAACTGGGTCCCAAGATGAAGTGGCAGGCTGAGCTTGCGTTACAATAGACCCCCCAGCTCTGGGCAACCGGCAGGTTTTCTGTGTGGTGTTAACTCATTTAAAAAGAAAGTATATATGAATATTGGTCAGGTCATTTATGGTAGGTTTCTTGCACATGCAATTGCAAAAGATTAACCTATGCTGTTACATTAGACAATCGCTAAACAAACTAAACAAATCATCACAACAGTAACGTGATATGCACCAGATTGAATGGCAGTAGTTATATATTCATTCAGTAATATTCCCAAAGAAGTCCCATTCACCTTGTCTCACTTCACCATCAATGAAAAAGTTTCAGTTTAATGTGATAATACATAACGCCAAGTACTCTACAGAGGTGACATTGCTATGGACGCTGTGTTCTAACCATAGAGACAGAACTGACTATTTTCTTTAGAAGAAGCAATACAATTATAAAAAGAAAATCAATACAATCCTTCAGATGGACAATTTAAAATTAAATGATCAGTTATTTTTGATTCAAAACTAATAACAGTGTTCAACAAGAACAGGTGAGGGAAGTGGACAGCTACGGCTAAATATTTGTTAATTAACATAAGATGTAAAAAAAAAGCAGTTTTCATAGCCTTAATATTTTTGGAACAGACAAGCTAGCACATCCCTGTTAGATAGTAAATGCTGTAAGTGATCTTAGAATGCATCTACTGTAATGTTGTATCCATTCAATAAATATTTCCCAAACCCAAATGTTTGCATTTGGTAAAAAAAGGCCTGTTAATGTCTTGGCATTACATGCATAGCATATCAGGTTTTGAAATATATGAAGCCAAATGGCTTTCCTTCTCGTAACATCTCCCAAATATTTGCTAAATATTACCCAGCTGAGCTTTATAGGGCATCTGAGAATCACGTGATAGTCACAGAACTTGAGCACTATCATCAGACTTGAGCCATTATTTTCATAATGCTGGACCTTGCTGAAGGGCTTTGGTTGTTGTGCATGTTACACCTTGCTACTGTACTCAAGTCACCAGTGATTTTAACGTTACTTCTTTTCGCTGCAGACCTTGAGCAGAAAACAAGTCTCACTCACATTACAGTTTAAACAGTATAGTATAAGCATTCTTATTTTTTTCAACATTCTCAAAAATAACAAATCATATTTTCACAATTTTTATTTAAAAGATCAGTATGTCACATGGCTGATACGTAGGGGCAAATTTAGAGTTGTCAATTGACATAATCTGCATATATTTGGATTGTGGGAGGAAACCGGAGCACCCGGGGAAAACCCACACAGCTCCACTGATGTCTGTTATCGATTCCAATCAGAATCATAAATTATGTCTGAATGGAATTGATTAGGGGTGTAACGATATATTGTGGTACGATTTATATGATGACTGTCAGTGTGGCTTGTTCAGAATACGATCTCATATTGTACTAAAATAGTTCACTGAAACGTGTTTCTGAAAACATTTTAAGCGAGAAATAGGCCATGCAGTTGCTGAATCTGTCTTCATTTCAGATCAACAAAGGTCAGTTTAAATATCGACGTCTGTTTAACCCTATTGGTTGAGCTACCGCACCCGCGTAACGCTTGCATTCACTGCATCAACGCTCAAATGAATCGCTTGAACTGAGCAGTAGCAGGGCAAAATGAGTTCGACTTCGACTGAAATTGAAATAGAGGATGCCCCGTCCACTTACAAGTCCGACATCTGGCAGCATTTTGGTTTTCCAGTTACTCAACAGGAGGATGGTAAAAAAACAGACCAAACACGAACTGTGTGTAAACACTGTAAGCAAACACTGTTATACACGATGTCGAACACAACAAATATGATGTGTCATTTAAAACGGTAGGCTACCTCAAAGACAAACTCCTGCAACCGGGTACGAAAAAGAGAGTGAAAGAAGGCCAAATATCTATAGAACGTAGTTTTGCTTCATAGTGGTCTCAGTCAAGTGCAAAAGCTCAAGAAATAACCAGGTGCATCGGAGTTTTTATTGCAAAAGACATGAGGACATTCTCCGTCGTCGACAATGTTGGATTTTGCGAACTGGTCAGGGTAAAAAAAAAAGCTCTTTTTGTTGAAATTACTTGAACAGGACACTACTTGTGTGGAGTTTTTTTTTGTTGCACTTACTGCTTAAAGAAGTTATCTCTTGGGCTATCCTAATTCTAATTTCATGATACAATTCAGTTTTATTGGTCAGTGGCACCTAGTCAATTGTTGATTTTACATACAGAAGGTTAAACTAAATCTTGATTTATATTGAAGTATTGTACATTATTTAAGTTGTATGTATAACAAGACAGTTATTGAACACTGTTAATGTTAAATAAATCTGTAATTTGATTTTCATTGTTGTTCATTTGTATCGTTACACCCCTAGAATTGATAAGACACATCAGCGGAGCTACAGCTGTGTCTGACTCCAGGTCTACTGGTCTCACGTGACCGCAGATCTGTCGAAGGTCTCAGGAGTGAAGAAAGCTTCGTCCCAGTCTCGATCAATGTCAGCATCTTCATCACTGGAGATGTCGGTGTGTAAATATCCATCACTGGAACTTTCCGGGAGTGAATCTTTCTTTATTGCAGTGTATGACTCTGTCTTGATGCCAGTCTGGGGTGGAGGTCCATCAAAATGTGTTGAAGTGATTCCATTGCTGTGAATATTATATGTGTTTGCCAATATGTGTTTAATATTCACGCCCACTGTCTCATTATCAGAACCATCTTCATCATCGATAACTGGAATACACTCTCCATCAGAGAAGTTGGCATCACCAGAAATTGGAATGTTCTCTCCCTCAGAAAGGTAAGAGGTGTCTGGCTCTGTAGAGTATTCTTGTGGATCATGTTCTTCGTAACTGGAACTGACACTGTAAGAATCTTCAGCACTTGAAGTCCAAGATGGCTGTCTCTGTAAATAAGCCCTTAAAGCTGCATACTGACAAATATAGTGGTATGCAGCAGGGTCTGCGTCTTCATGACTGGAGCTATAAGTGCTTGTGACTCCATCGCTTGAGACAGTTGACTCTCTCTCAGTTTCTGAGTTGCTGGGAGAATCATGCGATTCCTTTGAATAATCCAGGGGGGAGATGGTCATCAACTCTAAGGCGTCTTCTGCATAAGATTTGTCCATGTCATCATGGTGTAGGTGAACCATTGTAACAAAACAATGTCTTTGGGCTTGCTCAGGCGTGAATCTCGTCTGAGCATCTGGATCAAGCAACCGTTTTAGGAGATGTAAAAATGCCATCCGGTCTTCATACTCAGTATAGTCTTCTACTTCTGCGAAGCACTCTACTGATTCATCCAAATTCCCACCAGCGTCAAAAATCCACCCTGGATTTCGGGGCTGGACACCAGTTGCCTTTGTGTACTCCCTTGGTGTCTTTAGTCTCCATCCGGGATTGGTCGAGCCCTGTTCCCTGCTGAAATACTGCCAGGTGTTCCTCCCAGCACTCAGCAGGTGGTCTTTTGGCTGACCCAGCAGTTGGCAAACAGCTTTCATCATGTGGTATGTTGATTGACCAGGGAAGAGGTTGTCGCAAAAATAGAGGAATGCCATGAGACATCCCAGTGCCCACATGTCGATGGCTTCAGATATGGGGAGGCCCAGTGTCACCTCTGGGGCTCTGTAGGCACAAGGTTGGACTGTCATTCCAACCTTTACTTCGGACGCTGGAAGCGCCAAACCAAAGTCTATTAATTTTACCCTGAAGGGCTCCTCACGGTGGTTGACAAGCATAACGTTGTCAGGTTTCAGGTCTGTGTGGATAATGCCGATACTCTTCAAGGCTTCAAAGGCTACAAGCAGCTGTTGTGTGATCGTGCGGATTTCATGAAGAGATAATTGATACTGGCTCTGGTTCATTAAGTCCCAAAGGCTCCTGTCCAACATCTCGAAGGCAAGGCAGGATGCGTCTTGAAACATGAAATTGTCAATGAATCTCACCAAGTTCTTCTTCTCTGGGTCAAGAGCCCTGATCTTTGTCAGCATTTCCACTTCTTTTTGAATCATGTGATTTTCACTCATTTTGTGGATCTTGATGGCTGTAGTCTCAGATGTTTTTAAGTTAAGACATTTGGCAACTTTGCCGAAACATCCTTCGCCATTAAAGTCTAGTACAAGGTAGCGTGCATACTTGCTGCAGAGTACGTCAAGCTTTTTTACCTGAAATGGTGCAGGTGCTGACTCCATGTTGTTTTCAGTGTCACTATCTGAGGTTAGGAAAGACATTTTTGTTGTCAAATGTTTCCAAACACTTTTCAAGCTGAGTAAAGCTTGAGTAGATTTTGCCTTCTTACTCTTAATGTAACCCAAGGGTAAATGACCAGACTCTCTATCTGCAAGTCTATCCCTTAGGGAGTTGGAATGCGGAACCTTCATGACATCATTATAAGATCATAAGCTGTAAAAGATCATAGGCATCATAGACAACATCACAGCATTCTAAATTCTAAATGTGTTTTCTCTCTCTCTCTCTCTCTCTCTCTCTTGCCCACTCACTCTCTCTCTCCCTCGCCCACTCACTCAATTTTTTTCAAATTAAAATGGTTATGCTTAACATTAGTTTACATAGTCAGAACATTGTCAAGAAAAAAGGGAAACAAAATGTCTCTCTCTGATAAATTATACTTATTTTATTAATTAACAACCATGGCTTTGTTATTTTATTATATTAGTTTGTATATTAATAACGCAGTTGATGATATTAACATTACAATAATATTAATTCATAGTCAGTATTTGTATGAGTGTTGTTAGCATTCCTAATAATTAAATAACATTGCTTTATACGTACATATTTAACTTTATCTAGACCAGGGATCTTCAACCCCCTAGGGCAGGGGTATTCAACAAAATTTAAAAAAGGTCCAGTTAGAGAAAATGTTTTGAAGGAAAGGTCCAGAAGATCATAATGTCTAACAATTTAGTGTTATATATATATATTTAAGTAGCCTAGTAGTTGTATCAACATCTGAATGTAATCAATAACTGACCGTCAAATCAAATTAATTCAGTACAATTCAAAAACTTGTTGACAATATTTATTATCACGTAACATAGAACTGAACATTAGGGCTGTCCTCGACTAAAGAAATTCTTAGTCGACTAACACTTATATGATTTTGTCGACTAATCGATTAGTTGATTTAATCGACAGAGCTGTGCAAGACTAGAAAAGCTCAATATAAATGTAGTTAATTAACTATCTGTAAAACTGAGTTTCTCCGAAATTAATCCTGCAAAAGCACCACTTTAAATCTCGTGTTCACCAGAAATGTTCTCATAAGTTGTTTGGAAATGAGTAATTAAGCATGAATAAGCATAAAAAATGACTTATCGACTAAAGAAATCTTAGTCAACTAAGACCAAAACGACCGATTAGTCGACTAATCGACTAAGAGGGGCAGCCCTACTGAACATATATGTATGACTGTAGATATGTACAATGTGCTCTCATTAACTAAATAAAACTAGGGCTGCATGTCAAAATAAGAGAAAATAAACAAAATGTGAAAATTGTGCATTTTCAAAAAAAGTGCTTAACTTCAGAAAAATAATATAAAGGGAGGAAAAGTTTGAATTTCCCCTTTTCTGTTTCACATCTTGACTCAACAGTCTCAACCAATTTTACAAATAATAAATCTCAACAGATCTTAACAATTGAACAGTTTGAGTATCACTTTCTTCCCCTCATATCCCACTCCACCATGTTTTTGCTCAGTGAGAGAATTGAGCTTTAGCCTGTCTTGCCATTAAATGCTCTGTTTTCACTGTCCACTTTTCTTTTTTTGGAGAGTGCCATTTGTTCCTTATTTTCTCTAACTGTTACCCTTTTTCTGCCTCACTCGTCTGTATCGCTCCCTTTCTCCGTCTCACTCGTCTGTATCGCTCCCTTTCTCCGTCTCACTCGTATTTTCCTCAACTTTTCCGTCTCACTCGTCTGTATCGCTCCCTTTCTCCATTTCACTCGTCTGTTTCTCACTCGTCTGTTTCGCTCCCTTTCTCCGTCTCATTCGTCTGTTTTCGCTCCCTTTGTCTTCTACATGTATCGCTGTCGTTTTAATCCGACTTTCTTTTCCTTGGTAACTTGCCTCTAAAACTCTCTCATCTGTCTGCACTATAGAGTCCCAATGTTTACCGCTAGGAATGCAAAGACTTCATTGGCTGAGTGGTATCACGTGGGATCGCTTAACTCACATGCAATTGGTCGGTGAGTTTCCTCATTCACAAAACGAGTACCGTAAAGACTACAAAAGCTGTGCATATTAAAATAGAAGCGCCCCGTCAGGTTTTAATTCATAATCTTTTGTTTTGGTCCGGGTCCGTATGGGACGGCTTCTAGGTCCGGATCCGGACCGCGGTCCGCCTGTTAGTGACCTATGCCCTAGGGGGTCCTCAGAGTCACTGCAGGGGGGGCCTCCAAATTATTGTTAGTTTTTGAAAGTTTTTTCAAGTCTTAACATGAATCCAACATATTTGACCAAATATAACCCACTGCTTACTGGCCTATAGGTAAGGTAGTCACTAGGCCATCCACAGAGGACACCTGGTTAGGTCACCTAGTAGAGTGGAGAATAAAAGTTGAGGTTTGACAGTTTGGAAGAAGTATTACTAATGAAACATTTATTATTTAGCTGCATTATTTAGCTATTATTGCTGCATGCGGCTTTTTGCCTGCTCCTGTGAGGCTCTTACTGTGTGGCTGGGGGCTGTGTTATCAGTTGATTTTTATTTTTTTTAACTTTGTGAAACATATTTCAGATGAGTCAAACGCATTTGAAAAAAGCGGCCACAGATCACCTTCCTCATTAACCCTTTCACTGCTCAATCAGATAGTTTGAAAGCCCTTTAGACATATGATGCAGCGTTCCAGTTGGAGATAGACTTTCTGAGGATGACAGACTGAAATCTATGTTGAGAGAAGGAATCACAAGGATCACTAATGGCAATCTTTGCATCAACTTATGTCTATGAATAGTGTTTTTTACACTGAAACAAGTGAAGTCAAAACATTGTTCTGTTAATACGGATACTCAGACTAAAAGAGTCGCTTCGAGTTGCCACAGCGAGTAGAAGCCAGCCATGAAAAGGATTGTGGATAACAAAGACTGTCAGGTTTCCCACTGAGTCAATCTAGGTAAGAAAAAAACTATCAAAACTGCTATGTATTACGACTGTCATGAGATCTGGAAGTCACTGCTGCTGTTGTGTGGATGTGCATGTGTTGGTGGCTCATTGCTATATGGTACGTTTTTCTTGGCTCTTTATGCTGAACTGGTTGGCAATCCCTGATATAATAGATAAGTTAGCTGTTGTTAATACTGCTGACATTCAGGTTGTATATTAACATACTGTATTCTTTGTAAATCATTCATTCATTCATTCATCAATCATTCACTGAAAGAACCAAGCAGACCTCTGTAACAGGTAATGAAGACAGTCCTATGTATTTCACCAAAATCTTTTATTTTGTGTGTTTTTCGAGTGCGACTGTGTGTGGACGTGATCAGCATGATGACGAAAGTACGTGCGTGCGCGCTCGGGTCAGAGCCGTTACTGATATGACCGGAGAGGATCTAACCAGATGTAGCGACCACACAAGTTATGTCCTGTCTGTTTTTTGGAATCACAGAGTGAAGCAGAAAAACCAGCACTGTCTCCTGCCTCATTTGTCACCAGAACACGACGCAGAGATTAAAAAAAGGGGCGAACAAACACCCACAGGTTACACCTGCTTTGTTGCACAATCTGGCGTGTTGTCAGGCTTTATTCTGGCAATATACTTCCGTTGCACCAGACTAGATGAAATCACCAAGATTATTGGCAGTCAAACTTTGAGAATTCGAAAGCCAGTGTCTCTGTGGATCAGGGCCAATGCAGCAATGTAAGTCATGGGACATCCAGTTGTTCGCAGCAGACAAGCAGGCATCTAGTTTACAGTAATAGCAGTAGCCATGGCCGTACCCACCATTTCACCATTGCCATAATGTCCAGACCTTTTTTATTTTAAATGTTGGTGCTGTAAAGATATTGTACAACACCAAGATCACCGACCTGCTCATCTGATAACCGTGGGTGGGTGGTGAACAGTGGTGGAATGTGGAAAGAACATTTACTCCAGTGCTGTGTACTTGTACTTGTACTTTACTTGAGTCTTTTCCTTTCATGCCACTTTCTACTTCTACTCCGCTAGAGAGATATATTGTACTTTTTACTCCACTACATTAGTCTGACAGCTTTAGTTACTAGTTTCTTTACAAATTAAGATTTTTGCATGCAAAACACAGGTAGTTTATACCTTTTTTTAAAATTATAATTAAATCCAAAAATGACACCAATGCCTCATCAGATATTAAGGAAACATGTTAAGCTGAAATTCTATCTTTTCTGACAACAATGCTAATGTCAGTATTTTTTCTTTTTGAAATTTACGTTCCGTGACGGAATTTATGTTTATGTTTTGGCCTGTGTGTTGTTATCAACTCCCAGTTTGACAGCCAGGCCGGGTTGCCAGATATACCTGTAAACACGTAAACCCAGTGCACTACAGCTGTAATGTTAGTACAGCCATGAATGCAGCAAACAAACAAATGGGATCAATGGCGATAGATTATACCCGACCTAAATAAAATGGCATGTTTCTAACAGTTGCTTGACCAGAGATGTAACAAACCCTGGGTTAATATTGGAGATGTATTGGAAAGATGGAGACAGCTTAAAGGTATAGTGGAGGATTTTCTTTTTCCGGGTGGATCATCAAGACTATTGGTCCTCCTAGTTGTCAATCATTCTGGGATATGTTTATGTAAGGCCGTACGTGCCGTGACAGGTCAGCGAGCAGACGGCCATAGCATCCGACCATAGACATTATATAAAAGCCTCCAACCGCTGCTGTCTCCCTGCTCTCGGCGATAGCTTGTTTGTTAGCCTGTAGCATGCTAACGTTAGCTATAGAGATGCTTGTCGTAAATAGATTTCCACTTACCGGTGGCGAGTCTGACATAGTGGAAAAAGTGCAAATCTTCTTTTGGAAAGTAGGCTTGTAGAGCCATGCCGAGTCGACAGCAACTTGTAAACAGAGCGTGCACGAGGAGAACTAGGCTCGTGCATGCTCTCTCGTGCACACGTGTAATAGGCATTCCCTCTCGGGAGCATTTTTCAAAAAGTGGAGCGGACGGTTCTTTTCTAAAATTTGGGAAAATCCTCTATTATACCTTTAAGCCTGGTTCACACGGGACGATTTTAAAATTGTCGACCGATTTTCCAATCCTGAGAGACCCCACACACGGCGATAAAAAATCACGGGTCTAACAGTTTTGGTCGTACAGTGTGTGGTGCACAGCACACGGCAAAATCAACACATCACACACGAACCGATTTGACACCTGAGCATTCACAGGACAGACGGGAAATCTCGCAAAATCCCTCGAGATCAAACGTGACTTCAGAGTAAACAATCATGGCGGACAAAGAGGATACAGTGGCGATAGTTTGTAGTTTGTTTTTAACCGAAAAAAAAACGTTCTCAAAAGAAAAGGCGATGGTCAAAGAAGTGGAGACAACGCGAGCATGGATTATACTTGCTACATCATGATATGGAGGTCTACCGGACTTTCTGGTGCGCCATGCCGCCGGCTGTTTTGATTTTGTTTCCCGGTGCTTCCTTGCCGCCTCGTCACCTCGCTTTCTGATTGGCTACACGCCACAGTCCACAGGCCGCATGCTCGTTTGTCCCTGGGGGACACCACACACGAGGAGAAATCGGGCCAAGAAAATCCAACATGTTGGATATCCCCGATTTGAGATCGGAGCGGTCCCGACGTCCTTCCGAGCAGACGAGAGCAGTCTTAAGTTCCCACACACACGGCAGGAATATCTGATCAGATTATTTTACGATAATTGGAGCATCCTTAAGATTGTCGGAAGGGGTGAATCGGGGCTAAAATCGGCCTAATTATCCTGCTGTGTGAACCAGGCTTTAGAGCCCAAAAGGATGGCGTGTTGGCTAATTTCCTCCTGAACAGGTAAGCATTAGCTTCAGGCTAATTTATCAAAGCTACTAGGGACGGGCATTTTATGTAATTTCAACATTCGTGTAGCTACTCCCATTGAATTATATAGCTAGAGTACCCAAGTTGGTTACTCGCAAAAACAATTGAGACACAGCCAGTAAAGTGATCCCGACTGGTCCTGGCTAACGCCGCCATGCTAACCCTGCTTGCTAACTGCTAACGTTACTGGAGGACTAGGCAGGCGGGCCACGACTGTTTACAACGTGCAGCCTGTTCAGCGACCGTAGCCGACAACAGTGAGTTATTCAAAAATTTTGATCAAAAGCACCTTGCTACTTTTAACTGCAGTATGCAACAGACAGCTTTGTCAAGGCAGTTTTGTCTTCAGATAGCTTTTTACACATCAACCAGTGGCTGGGCCATCTTGAATAACAAATCGTGTTCTGCTGTGAACGTGCACAAGCATGATTTTTTTAAATCACAAACAAATTGAAGGCGGTGTTCGCGGTAGCCGTCGTTCCCAGTAACGTACTCATATGATAGAGTGCACAGAGCTTTGTGACAAGCATCTAAGTCAGGATGAGCAAGCACTTTCTTACTGCTGCTGCCGTACAGTATCTTCCTCAAACCTACGCTGCAGCAGCAAGCACCTGGCTTAAAACACTTATTTGGGGATTTGGGGTGTTATTTTGTGTCTCTGGTGCTTCCACACATACAAACTTTGAAAAAAATCCATCCATGCTGTTTTGAGTGAGATATGGGTTTCTGAATGTGTCCTGCCTTCAGTCTCCGGGTGTTCAAAATCTGCACATCTTTTTACGTCACTAGCCGAAACGAGCTGGCTACCCACAACCGTTGGGTATTGTAGCACTGCTACAATACACACAAGTTCACGATAATCTACAAAAGAACTACTTACATGTGCGCCCTCGTTTAGAAGAAGTCTCTCAGCTAATCATGCCTTGTAACTGACCAAAGTTGGAGAAACAACCTTTCTTTTACTATGTATGGAGCTAACTGACATGATCTACGACAAAGCCCATCTACGGAAAGCCGTTCCACTCCCCATTCAGCCTCATTGTACGAGGCGGTATGGCTGCAGCCTGGAGCGTCCCGTCTCATGTCGAGGCTATTCAAAATACGAAATCGCTAATTATTCCAGTTGGGCATGAATTATTCCAGATGGAGTCACGGGTAAGTTAAGCACAGGTAATTAAAACGTTTAAACTGTTAAAGTAACAATTTTAGCCATATGTATAGTTTGCTGGTTTCTGGATGTTATTGCTGTGTCCCTGATGTTAACGTGATTTGATGAAACCTCATTTAAAACTTTATTAGCGTTGGTTGACATTTGTTAGCGAATATTAGCTAGCTAACAATTTTAGCCATACTATTAGCTAGGGATGAGCGAGTACAGAATTATCTGTATCTGTACTCGGACTGGGCGGGGCCTAACCCGGAAGTGGGCTGGATTTAACCCGGACGTGGGTCGGTTTGTCTTGAAATGGGCGGGGCTTTAACCGGTATGTTATTTTAAGCAAGCAATTGATATGGGTTGATCAGAAATTGTTATATTTATTACTGATTAGAAAACTATTTACATGACAGCATCAGCATTGAGCTTCAGATCAATGGTTTTGATCACGATAACAATGTAATGAACAAGAGTTTTCATATTCAACATAACTTTCTTTTTTAACTTTTAATTTTTTTATGATCAGTATGATTTTTTATATTTTTGGTTCTTTTTTTTTTTTTTTTATTCCCACACCAGGTGTGTGTGTGTGTGTGTTTGTGTGTGTGTGTGTGTGTGTGTGTGTGTGAGAGAGAGACAGAGAGAAGGGGGGGGGGGGGGGGGACTGTGTTCGACGGATCAAATAGTCCGATGCTGTTTTTCAGATCTGCATTGACTTATAAAATACAGCAAGAAAGTGTCAGACACTCAGTGTGTGAAATAAAAAAAAAAGGTTAGAGCCAGCTGATGGTTTAAAAAAGAAAAAAAATCTCCGACAGGCAGAGACGCAACACGAGTCGCATTCTACCAAGCACTACGTACCCCACGTTTACCAGAACTCTACTAGTTAATAAGTAAGTACTACAAACCGAAGTAAGAAACAACCTGAAGCTGAAGAGACCCTAACCCAGGATTTCCACAGGCTGCATAACCGCTGCGGAACGGCTCCGCTGCGGAGCCGCTCCGCTGCGGAACGGCTCCGCTGCGGAACGGCTCCGTGGTCCCAATACTCACCGGATCCGGAGTTGTTGCGGAACGGCTGCGGCCAGGACTGACAGCTGTAGTCACGAGGACCCACTAGATCTCGCGAATTCACGCAGAATAGAACCACAAAACCACCAACAGTTTGTTTCTATTCCGAGGAGTAGAGAGGAAACAACTCTACTGTTTTCAAGGTGTAGTGAAGAGAAATATGATCCTTCGTGAGCACGGTGTATTTTATTTTGAAAGTTAACCAGATGTTTTATTTTGTTTCTGTGCTCGACTTCCTGTCCGGCAAAAATAGAAGCTCTGCGTATCTGATCCGCAGGGCTGCGACCGCCGGAGCTGTGCCGGAATCGGAACGCAGACGTTATGCAGCTGGTGGAAATACACACGTTGACTTTAATGGAAACCGATTGACTCCGCCGACGTTCCGGAGCCGTTCCGCAGCGGTTACGCAGCCTGTGGAAATCCGGGGGAAAACGTTAACGGAAAAGACCCGCGAACCTGAGTGACTGAGGGAGAGACAGAGAGAGAGAGCTGTTCTCTGTGTTCTGTGAGTGAGTGAGCAGAGCGTGTGTAGGGGAAGGGTGCTGTGACTACTAGCCTATCACAGAACGCAGACACAGTCAGCTACCCAATGAGGATGTTTATTCAATCCGAGCAGAGAAGGATCCTTGACATTGAGAAACGGCTATTGACTCGTATTACTCGTATAATACTCGTATTCGGCAAAAGTGCTTTATCCGTACCGTTTCAGCCGAGTATCCGGCTCAACTCTACTATTAGCTAACAATTTATAGCCATATGTATAGTTTGCTGGTTTCTGGATGTTATTGTGTCCCTGATGTTAACGTGATTTGATCAAACCTCATTAAAAACTGCATTAGCGTTGGTTGACATTTGTTAGCGAATATTAGCTAACGTTAGCTAGAGCAATTTATGGTTGAAGACTTTGATGGTTTCTTTCTGTTATTGTCCTTAAGGTACACATCAGTGTCTTTATTTCTTTATACAGTACAAATACATGGCATGCAGCTCTTGTATGGACAATGTGCTTTGAAACTAGATGGCTGTTTGAGTTATCACTTTTTGACAAAAAGACTGTCTGAAACAAAAACAAATCTAAACACTGTCTGATAGCAAAACGTGAGTATGCTTTTGTTCTATACCCACAGGTTACGTTGGAAGAGGAAGGCGGGGTGAGCTGTGGGGGATATATTCTGAAGATCCCCACCCTGGATTCTGCAGCCATTTCTGCCAACTAACGGCAGGATTTCCTGAGGAGGGATAACAAGGATCTGAGGGCTATTTCACAAAATCATTGATAAGGGATAATCTTAGGTGCAGAGGCACAGAAGGTACAGAACATATCCTAATTGTACAATCCTCCCAAATGATAGTCTGAGTTCACTGAACCTATAACTATATAGTGTAGACTACTGCTCTTAACTGAAAACATTCAATGAGTCACTTGTCATTTGCAAAAACGAACAGTTGTACACTTTGCATTAAAAGCGAGCAGTGGAAGTTAATGACTTATGAAATTTATATTTTAGCCCATGAGTGAGAGGGAGAAACAGAGTGAAAGAGATATTTGTACATCATATTCAAGCGTTGTAGATTTTCATGGTAAATTATTATCTTCTGCTTACTTTTAAGGCAAAGAGTACAATGGTTAATTTGTGCAAATGATTTGCCTAATCTTTGAATGGTATGGTTTCAATTCAGAGCAGTGGTCAGTTAATGCAGTATATATTTAGGCTGCTTACACATTCAGTCGGTCCGCGATCGTCTGCCTCGCATTCTCTCACTGTTTCATTACAGTGCCTGTGTTTGTTTTTTTACAAATAATGTGTTTCAAGTTGTCATTCTTCCATAAGAAGCTGCTGCTCACTCTGTATAAAGTATGAACAATGTGTGTTCTCCATTTTAGCATCAGTAAATCTGTGATTGACCTCTGCACAAACAAGAATACAAAAATAAACATGTTACACTCATTCCAAGACTCCATTTTTATTTTATATATACAACCCCAGATCAGAAAAAGTTGGGACAGTATGGAAAACACAAATAAAAAAATAAAGTAATGATTTCTAAATGTACTTTGACTTGTATTTCATTGCAGACAATGTGAACACAAAATATTTCATGTTTTGTCCGGTCAACTTAATTTCATTTGTAAACATACATCCTTTCCTGTCATTCAGACCTGCAACACATTCCAAAAAAGATTGGGACAGGAGCAATTTAGGGCTAGTAATCAGGTAAATTGGTTAAATAATGATGTGATTTGAAACAGGTGATGTCAACAGGTGATTGTAATTATGATTTGGTACAAAAGCAGCATCCAAGAAAGGTCTAGTCCTTTAGGAGCAAAGATGGGCCGAGGATCGCCACTTTGCCAACAAATACGTGAGAAAATTATTGAAATGTTTAAAAACAATGTTCCTCAAAGAAAGATAGGAAGACATTTGCTTATTTCACCTGCAACAGTGCATAACATAATTAAAAGATTCAAGGAATGTGGAGGAATTTCAGTGCGTAAAGGACAAGGGCACAAGCCTAAGCTGAACAACCGTGATCTCCGATCCCTCAGGCGGCACTGCATCAAGAATCGTCATTCATTTATAAGCCTTATTACCACATGGGCTCAGGACTACTTTGGCAAACCTTTGTCAAGTACCACAATACGTAGTTACATTCACAAATGCCAGTTAAAACTGTACTGTGCCAAAAGGAAGCCCTATGTTAACAGTGTCCAGAAGCACCGTCGACTTCTCTGGGCTCGGAGGCATCTGGGATGGACCATCACACAGTGGAAACGTGTACTGTGGTCAGATGAATCAGTATTTCAGGTATTTTTTGGGAGAAATGGACGCCGTATGCTCCGGACCAAAGAAGAAAAGGATCATCCAGACTGTTACCAGCAACAAGTCCAAAAGCCAGGGTCTGTCATGGTATGGGGTTGTGTCAATGCCCTTGGCAAAGGTAACTTGCACTTCTGTGATGGCACCATTAATGCTGAAAAGTACATAGAGATTTTGGAGCACAATATGCTGCCTTCAAGAAGACATCTTTTCCAGGGACGTCCATGCATATTTCAACAAGATAATGCAAAACCACATTCTGCACACATTACAAAGACAACGAAGACCCCGTACTGTTGCCCATCTTAAGACTTGTTTGCAGCAAGAATGGGACACAATTACACCTGAAACACTTCATCACTTGGTGTCTTCAGTCCCTAAAAATCTTTTCAGTGTTGTGAAAAGGAATGGCAACATTACAAAGTGGTAAATGCTTTACTGTTCCAACTTTTTTTGAAATGTGTTGCAAGAACCAAAATAGGAATTTTGTTGTTTTGAAAGAAAAACACTAAAAATCATGAGGAACACATTGAATAATGTGCTGTTGTATTGTCTGCAATGAAATACAAGTCAAAGTACATTTAGAAATCACTACTTTATTTTTTATTTGTGTTTTCCATACTGTCCCAACTTTTTCTGATTTGGGGTTGTGTAATCCTTACAAAACCTAAGCATAAAAACAGCAATTCACTAATTTAGGTTAGGTTTTGTTAGCCTAGAAATCTAGACGCACCCTAGCGGCAGCACATTTAATTTGCAGCTAGGGTCAGTCTAGGCACTCTCCTTTGGCTTGTGAGCTGGAAAAACCAAACTCTGGTCAGGCCAATCACATCGTGTATAGAGTCGGAGTCTTCTTCGTTGCTCTGCCTGGTTTTAGCTATCCTATTGCATGCAGAGGAAATTTGAAAGACAACCGTTTATCCCGCCCCTCGGATTGAGCCCTGTCAATGGTGAGTTCCCAGACCCAACATCTTGATGTGGGTCTGGCTTGGCAGGCTATTACTATTGCGCAACAATACGTGGAAGACAAACCCAGAAGTCAAGGAGAAGAGAAAAGAATGTGACAGAAAATTAAATAGTTTCCTCAAAGAAAGATCATGATTGTCTTAAGAGAGTAGGATATGATATAATATGGTCATGTGTATATCATCTGACAACTCAATATAGAATATACATCATGCAAGAAGAGCACATGCGATCTGATGGGGTTCCGCCATCCATTCCGTCATACCCCCACTCCGACATTGACGTCTAAGTGTCGGAGTGCATTTGGAGAGCACTTCCATTGTTTTCAAACGTCCCACCAATCCGACAATTTTTGTTTCCATTGTCGGAGTAGGGTTATGGTTAGGGTTAGTACTAAAATGTGTCGGATTGGCAGCATGTCGGAATAGCGGCATGTCTGAATAGAAGCATGTCGGAGTGGCGGTATTCAGAGGTGGGTAGTAACGAGTTACATTTACTCCGTTACATTTACTTGAGTAAGTTTTTGAAAAAATGACACTTCTAGGAGTAGTTTTAAATCACTTTTTACTTTTACTTGAGTAGATTTGTGAAGAAGAAACTGTACTCTTACTCCGCTACATTAGGCTACAATGGGCTCGTTACTTTTCTTTTTACCTCTTTGGTATTCTTCGCCTCATTGTCTTTATCCCCCCTACATACACCTCATTTTAATGTTTTATTTTGACAGAGAGACTTCCGCTAACACGTGACTGTGTTTCACCAAACTTTTATTACATATGTTTTAAACATTTACTCCAAATTTGATGTGATAAGTCTCTTTTAATGTCTTGATCTCCCTATAGCCTCACAGATGTTTTTTTTTTTATGCACAGAGGGTTCACCCCAACAAACTAAGTACACAGACTTACTAGAGAACCACAGAAAGCGCAAGAAATTGTTTGTTTCTGCATGTTTTGTCACACACACACACACACACACACACACACACACACACACACACACACACACACACACACAGTTTATGAGAGTTTATGGGCTGCCTTGTTCTAGTTCTGCCTGCAGAGCCTGGTAAAAAAAGTATAAAGGTTTGGAAATTTGTGCTTATTTATTTTTATTTTTTATTAGTTTATTGATTTTATTTTTTAAGTACTTGAATTTACCTGGATTATTTTTAATTTAAGATATTTTGTAATTAATTAATTTTAATTTATTTTATTGATTGAATGAACTATAATTTGCCTAAAGATGATTATTTTGTATTATTGTCTGTCTGATTGAATGCTTGTGTTAAAAAATAAATCAAACGTTACTCAACAGTTACTCAGTACTTGAGTAGTTTTTCACCACATACTTTTTTACTCTTACTCAAGTAATTATTTGGATGACTACTTTTACTTGAGTCATATTATTCTGAAGTAACAGTACTTTTACTTTTTTTACAATTTTTGGCTACTCTACCCACCTCTGGCGGTATGTCGGACTGGCAGCATGTAACCGACCTGATGGACCTATTTTCATGTCTTTACCATGCACAATTTCATACAACAGTAGTATCTGTTTACAGATAAGCTGAGTGAAAAGAGTAATCAAACTTAAATAAATGATAAAACAATGTTTCATGCAATTTTGCTTTCAGAATTTACACTACTCCATTTTTGAAAATTAACACACACAGAAAAACCCCGCAAAAAAACAAGTAAATTACCTCAATCAGATCTTCGTAGAACATGTAATGGAGTTTTGGATAACTCTGTTTCTTCTCCCACCAGCCGTTCACATGGTCGTACCAGGATCCAAACGCCACTGAAGCAACGGAACAATGAATGATTGCACTTGAGGAGCACCTTTATTACAGTATTTCATTTTAATTCAATTCAATTTTATTTATAGTATCAAATCATAACAGGAGTGATCTCAAGACACTTTACAGATAGAGTAGGTCTAGACCACACTCTAATAATAATAATAATTTACAAAAAAAAAAAAAAAATCCCCCAAGATCAAGCACTAGTGCAACAGTGGCAAGGAAAAACTCCCTTTTAGGAAGAAACCTCGGACAGACCCAGGCTCTTGGTAGGTGGTGTCTGATGTGCCATTGGGGTGCATCACAGTATAGTTAATAAACAGTTAATACATACTCTTTCCCTCCATGAATCTCTGGAGGTAGCTGCTCCAGTCTCCAGGCTCTGGTTGGATTTTGGTCATGTGGTCGTAATGGAAATAAGACACCACGCTGTCCTTTGCATTGCGGGCCACATAGATTATCTACACAACAAGAAAAATTGATTATATTGATTATTGATTATCTGAAGAGCAGCATTGCATGGAACGTCAAATATCTAAGTGTTTATGAACAACTCATCATGAATCAGCTGCATTAGATGTCACCGTTTCCTCTTGTCATCATTCACCCTTCACATGAAAAATAAATCATATGCTGCTGAAATTGTTTTTTTTTATGACAATGACAAGAATGTGTTCAATGGTTCTCAGCAGGATACCGATGGAGTGTCTTCTCCAGGTAGGTAATGAGTCCTTACCCCAAGTGAAGGAGTTTAAAGGTACAATATGTAACATTTCTGCATTTTTTTTTAGTTGTGTAGTTCACAAATGTTTCCACCAAACTTCAAACCCAGAGAAATCTGTTATTTTATTTTCAGACACGGCACGTTTCCTTTCCTTCCTAGTCGCCCGTCAGTGGCGTCATATAACCTTTCACCCTCTAGTTCCTCATAACTTCCTTCAAAACACGGCTCCCAGATGATACGTTTGAGCGTAATTGTAACTCATACAATGTCACCAGAGGTGTAGTGGTAAAAAAAAGAGGTGGGTAAACTATAAATTCTGGTGGACCACAACGTGGTCACCTTTTAAGGTGGGCCACTGCCTACCGGTGTATGTGTATCCTGATGACATCGCTATAGGCTATCATTTGATGGTACTACCAAGGGTATCACTGGTTGTTTCCTCATCATAGGTCACACAATCACTATTCAATTCATACATTAATCTAAGCTCTTGTTAAAGAGACTCCAGAAGGAATAATAGGGTTGAAATCTATAAAGTTTACTAAATGACAAAACAGAGAGAACAAACATATTTAAGAGATAGACTAGAGAGGGAGGCTTATATCCAGGGCTGCCAATGCAATGCACTTGTACATAATGATTAGGGATTTGGGATTATTTTCATAGTCGATTAATCTGTTGAATATTTTCTCGATTAATCGATTAGTTGTTTGGTCTATAATATGTCAGAAAAATGTGGATCAGTGTTTCCCAAAAGCCCAGGATGACATCCTCAAATGTCTTATTTTGTTTCTGCTCCTGTAGAAGCTAGAGGTCTGTATGAAATCAACCTTGTTACTAGAAAAACATGTTTTTAGCCGCAATCTTATGGAGAAAAACTACACTACCCATAGTCGGCGAGTTGATTGGTTCACTTCAAGGCAGCGCTGCGACCATTGACTTAATTCAAGGCACTGTTGCCTAATCCTAGTGCCTGGAAGGCAACGTTGTGGGTGTGTATAACAAACAAACACCGCAAGAGATTGGTCAACACTGACAGTAAGCAGCGCAATATGAAAGACTTCGTCTTAGGTTTAACAATCTATGAAACTAATAATGAAAAATATGAAACTAAAACGACATAAGCTTGATTTAAAATGGCTTAGGAACTATAGGCTATTTAGAGGTGGATAAACACAATTTAGAGGTGGATAAACGCACTTTGGAGGTGGGTAAACGCTATTTCCGAATTTTGGGAGGTGCGTAAACGGCGTTTACGTGCGTTTAGCCTCCACTACATCCCTGAATGTCACAGAAAAAAATACTCCTAACCATAATACTGCTTTTTCTGCCACACAGCATCATTTTGTGATTGATAATATGCCACTTTGCAACACAGTAATACAGCAGAGATCTTATTTATTGATACATATCAATATCGATCCAGTTTAACGTTACTACAATGTGTTGGTTGACAAGTAGCTAACTTAATGCTAGCTAGCTAATGCTTGGTGGATAACATTATAGGGTTACCACATCGTTCAACACGCTCATAAAGTTATTAGTAGCATGATTGTTTTCACCACGGATAAAAGCAGCGCTGGGCTAACCCACGAATGAGTTTACCAGTAATGTTAACGTTAGCTGTATAGATAAGACGACTAATCTAATGCTAATTTAGCCAGCTAGCACCCGGTCTGTCTGCCTGAGATAACAGCTGACAACAGCAATAGCAATAGCCAGTCACCGTTAGCCCATAGCCAGCCAACAGACAGCCACCATTACAGCAATCCATACAGTGTAAGTACTATACAGCACTTAACTCCGGGGCCGGGTGCTTACGACGCTAACGGCAGTTTAATGAAGCATCAGGAAACAGACCATATCAGACCCAGACCCAGATCTGAGTCGCAACAGTGGCCATCCATAGCTAGTGTTAGCTGCGTCTCCGTTGTGTTCGTGTTCGGGTGTTCGAACCGGTGTTCGTGCCGAAAATCTCCTCCCTGCCAAATTTCTCACCCCTCTGTCTTTACAGTTAGCTAAATTAACCCGACAAGCACCACAACGAATAGTTAAGATTAAAGAAAAGTAAAAGGGGAGATCGTTCCGGGCAGCTTGGAGCAGCTCAGCTGCTGCACAATGGCCGTTCTCGTCTCGCGTCCCGGGAGATTCCCCCGGCAATCCCCACCCACACCTGTCTATCAGGCTCGTTGAGTAGCTAGCTAGCGTTACAACAAACCCCGTCCCACCCCGGTGTTGAAACCATCCAAAAGATGACAGTGACATGTGAAATATATTATGATAGTCACTGTGTTTTAGCTGCTGGCTAACGTTAGCTTGCTGGCTCGCTAGCTAGCTAACTGATCAGCTACCAATACAAATCGAATCAAGAAAAACGTAATTATGTTGGGGGAAATGCAGCTATGTTATTAGAATGACATGAATAAACGTTACTAAACGTAAAGTGAATACATTTGAATGGGTAAACTTGTACATGAACAGATGCATTCTAATCGGCGAGGTGTTTAACATTAAAAAGTACAACTCCCATAATTCCACGCAACTTACCAACGTCATCAAAAGTCCGTGTTTACAATCCATTGTTTTGGTTGAGAGACCCCTAGCGGCAGAAAGTTACATATTGTACGTTTAAATACCTTGGGGTCTTATTCGCGAGTGAGGGGACAATGGAGCGGGAGATTGGTCGGAGAATCGGTGCAGCGGGCGCGGTATTACACTCAGTTTAACGCACCGTTGTGACGAAAAGAGAGCTGAGCCAGAAGGCAAAGCTCTCGATCTACCGGTCAGTTTTCGTTCCTACCCTCACCTATGGTCATGAAGGCTGGGTCATGACCGAAAGAACAAGATCCAGGGTACAAGGGGCCAAAATGGGTTTCCTCAGGAGGGTGGCTGGCGTCTCCCTTAGAGATAGGGTGAGAAGCTCAGTCAACCGTGAGGAGCTCGGAGTAGAGGCGCTGTTCCTTCGAGTCGAAAGGAGCCAATTGAGGTGGTTCTGGCATCTGGTAAGGATGCCCCCTGGGCGCCTCCCTCGGGAGGTGTTCCAGGCACGTCCAGCTGGGAGGAGGCATCGGGGAAGACCCAGAACTAGGTGGAGGGATTATATCTCCAACCTGGCCTGGGAATGCCTGGGATCCCCCAGTCGGAGCTGGTTAATGTGGCTCGTGAAAGGGAAGTTTGGGGTCCCCTGCTGGAGCTGCTCCCCCCGCGACCCGACACCGGATAAGCGGACGAAGATGGATGGATGGATGGATGGATGGACAAGAATGTAAGAGTTAACAAGACATTAGTCTGTATCAATGGAAGTATTTCCAGGATCTGGCTCTCACCTTCCGCTCTCTGTGTGTTGCCGTTCTCAAAATCTCTTCGCTTTGGGAAACACCAACAACCTTCGAGCTAGCAAACTACACACTGAAAATGGCAGGTTTGAAAGACAATTTGGGTTGTGCAACAAGACAGGCCTGCTTGGTTCTTTCGGGGAATGGTTGTAACGATTCACAAATAATATGTTTACGGCATTTACTATCTAACTCTGGACCGATTGGAGATGTTTTCTATGGACAAAGTACACATGGCAATACACTGGTAAGAGCAAATTACATTTAACCATGTATCCAGCTAATTTAAACAGCCCACATTACTGTATTGTGTGAACTGTTAACCCTTGAAAAAGCATAAAGCATGGTTTGTTAATCAAACTTGTTAACTTGTGAAATGTAGGATGTGTGAAAAAACGGTTGTGTGGGCAGTTTGTATCTCTCTGGCAATTGTCCTACTATTGATACTGTACTTTAAAAGCATTTGTGACCTTGCAGTTTTGCTCCCAAAAGGACTTTGGCAGAAACTGGATTGGAAGATGAGTCCTAATGAGTCGAGGAAAGGTGGGGAGGTTGTCCGCCATTTCTGTTCCTTTGAAGACTTGAGAAGGCTCTAATCCCGTATTATTAAAACAGTTTACATGTCAGTGAATCCTACAGTACGGTAAAAACTTGTGATGTCCAAATGAAGCTTCATGAAGCATTTTCTTTTTTTTGTCTGAGCCCACTAGATGGCGATCTCTGTTCAACAAAGGGTTGAAACCACACTCAATTGCCATTCCTTAAAGGCTTTTTCTTTAAACTGAGAGTGCCATCTAGTTTGGTCAAATAAGTACACCTAATGGTTCACTAATCTTCATTTGGACATCATTAGCAAATACAACACATCAAACGTTTAGTACAATTATGACCAGGGTGCGATTTGTTAAAAAAAGCATCATTGCAACATGCAAGAATTAAATCCCCCCTGCAATACCATGGCTATAGTGCCAGGCATGCCAAACACTTACATATGCACTTTAATATTCAATGGAAAACTCAGCGCGTTCAAACCGGAGAGCGGAGTTCACTTTGTGGTGAAAACTAAATACTTTCACCCAGGAAACGGGAGACATTAATAATAATGTCTTAATCCAAACCAAGATATTTTTCCTAAACTTAACTAGTTGTTTTGGTGCCTAAACTTAACTGTCATCGCCGCATGGCGCTCACTTTTTCTGCCTAAACTCCACTACCACGGCCCCTGAAAGGACCGTCATCTGGCGGTGCCTGTACCCAGCTAACAGTCACCTATTGGCGGCTAAACAACCGCTGCTGGTAGCCGGCGTCCTGGAGCTCTGTAGCAGCTAAATACAACCAGCAACTGACGCTCGTATTTTATCATTCTATGGCACTAAAGACTGTTCACAGTGCTTTAATTAGTTTAAAATACTTCTATTTTAGGTATATAATATATGGTCTGTTGGTGAAGTGCTACGTGCTGTATATAATTGTTAATTCAACCTGGCTGCAGAGAAGGGATGGCGATCTCCAAGTTTGGTACCCTGTTATACAAAGGGATGGATGTCTGATCATAAAACAGCAGGTCAAGGATGTAGGAGACCCAGGTGCTTCCAAAAAGAAAGATAGAAAAAAAAGATAATACAATAATATAAACAATGAGTAAAAATAAGATAAGCCTATATACTGTAGATAACTTCCATACACTCACATCTCATCCAGAGCTACAGTTTAAAGCACAGCACATCCTGTTCCTGTGTGCACACTGACCTGCTTTAGGGTAGGAATCAATAAGTACATCATCTGGCCTGGCCTGGAAGTTTTGAATCTTCTCCCAGTTGTCTGTGAAATAGTGAGTCATGCAGACTCCATGGAAATCAAACAGTTCTGGTCGAGAAATGACATCCATCTTTAAAAAGAGGAGGAGGAGAAGAAGAAGAAGAAGAAGAAGAAGAAAAGACAGAAAATATACAAACATGATCATTGTGTAATCAAACTGAAGTCAGATTGTCTTAGAAAATTCCTTTTACAAGTTATCGTAAAATAAAGGAAAGAAATGGCATTCACAGTGTGGTAATCCTAATTTTACTTCAGTAAAGGATCTAAATACTTCTTCCACCATACTTCTTGAGCAATTAACACTGTTAAAAAAGTCTGTAAGAATACGTATAGCCTATACTGTGAAAATGTGAAGAAATTTTCTCTAATGATTTTTCACAGGTGTTTTTCCGTGTTTGGAATTTGTTTTGTGTTGTCTTCCCTTCGACCATGAACTTATCTTCCCAGGTCAAAATAGAAAATGCACGCTTTTTTGTTACCACTAGTTTCACACTTCTTTTTGCAATTCGTGGTCAACAAACCCCATTTGTATGGAACTATACATGGGCGTCAGTTTGGTTTGAAATGTGGTGGGGACAGAGACGCATTCGGAAGTGTATTTCCAGAAGTGGTGGGGACAATGACGCATTCATATTTTTTTCTCTTTCGCGCAGGTCATGTTTTGAAAGACGTTGTCCAGGGGCCTGTAGGCTACTACAAATCAAGTTTAACATGCCCTGGATTCCTTTCAGTTCCCCAGCTACACTAACCCTAACAACCACGGTTAAACTGTGTCACAACGTTTATCAACTAGTTGAATCAACCCAGGGTTTACCAATCTAGAGACGCGCACGTTCACATAAAAGAGGCGGTGTTTGCAATCAATCTACCAGAGCCACATATTTTACATAAGAGCAATTCTACATAAATATGAAGAACACAGACACGGTTTACAAGCAAAAGGCAATCCAGTCGCTGCTTCCTAAAACAGGAAGGACAGCTGGCAAAATGAAGCCGACGCTGTAAATGTGTAAGTCACAACGCTTATCAGTCCCTCCAGACAAATTCAGAGTTTTTTTGTGATTGTTGCGGGCAGAAATCCTTGATTATGCGGCACGTTTTCTTATAAAATGTGATGGAATATGTGGGATATTTGTGCAATTTTATGCGATGAAATTGCAGTAACTTGCAAAAACTGCGGTTTGATGAAAAAGAGATTCCCCCAATGTTGTCAGTAGGCGAAATTACGTCACTACATAACGTTCCCATGGCAACATGGGAAAATGGCTGCTCTTGTGTGAAGTAAATGCAACAACTTAGTTGTTTTTATTTTCAACTTTCTGCTGAAATATATGTGACTTTTTTGCAACGAAAATGCGGGGATTATGAAATCATGCAAGCCCCGTGTATTTTGCGAGGAAATTGGCAATTTATGCGGCTAAAGTGCGGCGTAGCCTATTTGAAAAAATGCGGCCCCCACATAAATATGCGGACTTTGGCTGATTATGCATTGAATTCTGCAATCGCATAATCACGTTTGTCTGGAGGGACTGGCTTATCAATCAGTCAGGCACAAGATGTGACCATAATTACACTTGTTCTTTCCATAAACTGTCGTTAGTCTATTCAGTTGCAACCCTGGCAGTGGGAAGCGATCGTGGGAGCAAATAAAAAATGTGAAAACATAATTCAAACACGGCTCAAGAAGTTTACAATAGGCCTACGTTATTCCCTCCACCGAAAATCCCTCCCTACCTTTCATAAATACCCATCAGGGAATGTTAACGGGGTTGTCGGTCTCTAAATGTTTTAACTTTTAAGAGCGCACCTCTCTAGAGAGGTGCGCTCTTAAAAGTTAAAAAAAGAAGAAAAAGTTCGAGAGAGAGAGAGCTCTCTCTCTCTCGAACTTTTTCTTCTTTTTTTCTCACTGAACTCCACCCATTCAGTCAATGGATCTTCTAAGAATGGGGATACCGTTATCAATGGAGTATTGATTGGTCAGTAGGCGGTGCTTTTACACCAGTTGATCTCTAATCTCAGACATAATTCTGCTCCCGACCAGGTTAGGTGTTCAGCATAATTTACCATGGCGATTGAACCCGGTAACAACTGATCCACCGTCGTGGTACAGAAAACCCTGGGTTCAGTACAGGCCCCTGTAGCTTACTAATGTAAATAAATAAAAATGTATTCAAAAAAGTCTGACTCGTTTTATGAAGAAGACAGCCTTAAGTTTTCAAAAAGCATTAGACACGACATATGTTCTGCTTCGTAACATCTTGACAATATGACATGACGTGGTTTAATGTACCTAAACAATAATCATTTCTCTCTCATATTGCTCCTCATAACCACCGAAAACTCTGAAAAAATCGAACCAAAAGTCCAATTATTATGGACGTTATCTGACATTATAAGCGTTGTTTCTGCTTCACATCTTCAGCAGCAGCGGCTGTGGGTTGACTCTCCACGGTTCTCATGGGCTTAATATAACGTGAAAAAGCTTAACGTGGTTTAATGTTCCTAAACAGAGATCAATGATCACATTTCTCTCTCATATTGCTCCTCATGTACAGTAAGTGATCTTATGTGTTATGAACTTTATTTTTTAACTAAATTGAGCTTGAGGTTTAAAAAAAAGTGGTGGGTACAAAATGACTCATGACAAAATCTGGTGGGGACACGTCCCCACCGTCCCCCCCTAAAACGACGCCTATGGAACTATACCTCATTTTTTACTTTAAAAAAAGAAAAAGCAGAAATTATGAATGATTGTGACTAATAGTTAAGCTCAGAGGATGTTGAGTGGATCACAGACTGCATGTCAAAGTTTAGTCAGGATGCTGTTTTGAAACCATTTAATTTTTTTTTTCAAATGTTATAAAACTGAATAGAACACATAAAGAACATTGTGTGGAACCATCCATGTTATTTTTGGGCAAATTGGTTGAAAGAAACCCATATTTCTGAAATAAAAACAACTTAAAGGACAACAGGAGGGTTAACAGTAGTGTCCGGAAACTTAACGGAAAAGGTACTGGTAATTTTCTGCCAGGACATTATCTGTTGTTGTTTTTTTTTTACAGATTTCTTTCTTACAGTGAAGTATTGAGCCCCACTGGAAAATATAAGCATATTTTGAAAAACAGAAATACAATTCACTGGAGACATACATTGTCTGTATCACTGATTATGTCCTCCGACTGCTCTTTCCTGGTTGTGTTTTCCTTTTCTTCCAGTGTGTTTCTACCAGTGTGTTAATAGCAAATATTTAACCTTACCCAGCAAACCTGTCTTGGACCTGTTTCATGGCCAACAAGTCCACAAGACCATTAGTGACATTAAAGTTAAAAAAACTATTTTTATTATTATTTTCACTGTTCAAATATATATATATATATATGGGTAAGGTTAAATATTTGAGGTGTATATATATATATATATATATATATATATATAAAACAATCAACAATATGACCTAATATGCTGAGGAAATAAATTCAAAAGGGTATTTTACAACAACTACGAATGCACCGCGAGGCTGTAGATTACCAGCTTCATTGAACGCACCGTCTCTCGTCTGTGTTCCGACCAACAGCAGAAACACAGTCAAACTTTAGCGTTAGCTGTCAGCTTTTTAATCGTGTTTAATCCAGCTACTAGCTAGCGGAAGGCTAACGTTACCTGCTGTTGAGTTGTAAAGCTGTTAACTAGCCAGCAATGTTTCTGTTCTGTACGGAAACGCGTATTGCATTCACCATAGAAACATTTTTTTAGACACCTTATCTCGTAATTACGAGATCCTGATCTCGTAATTACGAGAAAAGATCTTATATTAGGGTCTTATATTACCCTTATTATTATCCTTACAATACCCTTAATGGAGCAGCAACGCTTAACGTCAGATAAAGTCCGTAATAATTGGACTTTGGGTTTGATTTTTTGACAGTTTTCAGTCGTTATGATGAGCAATATGAGAGAGAAATGTGGTAATAATTGATCATTGTTTAGGTACATTAAACCACGTTAAGCTTTTAGAATGTCCCCAACTAGATATGCTGCTTCCAGGTGTTTAAAATTATCTCGTAATTACGAGATCTTTTCTCATAATTACGAGATCAGGATCTCGTAATTACGAGATCTTTTCTCAAAATTACGAGATCTTTTCTCAAAATTACGAGATCTTTTCTCGTAATTACGAGATAAGGATCTCGTAATTACGAGATAAGGTGTCTAAATTTTTTTTTCTATGGTGAATGCAATACGCTTCCGTAGTTCTGCGCACTCTGTTCTCTTAATAGGCTACATCCATGGTCTCAGAACGGCTCCGGGTGAAAGGAATGGATTAATTGCGATTCATTTTTTTAACGCACTAATTTTTCTCAGATTAATTAATCGAAATTAACGCGTTATTTCAACAGCCCTAATATATATATGATGTTTTTTAACCCTTGTGTTGTCCTCGGGCCAAATTTGACCCGTTTTCAAAGTTTTTAATATCAGAAATATGGGTTTCTTTCAACCAAATAGCCCAAAAATATCATGGATGCATGGGTGTACGTTGTATGGAACCTATATAACATTCGTCAAAGTTAACATTGATTACTTCCATTGAATTTTGGGTGTTTTATTCAATTTTATAGCACTTGAAAAGAAAAAGGTTTTAAAACAGTATCCTGACTAAACTTTGACATAAACCAGTCTAATCCACTCAACATCCTCTGATCATTATAATCATAATTTCTGCTTTTTTTAAACTCGATAATTAAATTATGTTGATTGACCATGAATTTAAAAAATGTTTTGAAAAAAAGTGACAAAAATGTTTAACAAAGCTCCAAAAACATTAATTTTCAATTTTGACCCGAAAAGGACAAGTTTATGGTCGACGGGAAGACAACAACAAGGGTTAAAGGTATAGTGGAGGATTTTCCCGAATTTTAGAAAAGAACCGCCCTCTCCACTTTTTGAAAAAATGCACACGCGCAACACTCTACCTGCTCCGAGAGGGAACGCCTATTAAACGTGTGGACGAGAGAGCATGCACGAGCCTAGTTCTATAGCTAACTTTAGCATGTTACAGGCCAATAAACAAGCTATCGTCTAGCATCTAAGTTGTTGTTTAGAGCTTTCAAGAAGAGAGTCTTGTGGGATCTGATATTGACTATGAGCCCGTGCCCTGTTCATCCCGACCAAGATCCAGGAGGGGGGTTGCGCCTAGAGGCCGAGGGAGACAAGGTCGCGGCGGGGGCGCAAGAGCCAGCACCAGCCGATAGTGGGGAGAAGGCGGCGGCCGTGAGAGAGGGGGAGGCAGCGGTCGGGCACGTACGACGGCCTCACGTAAACATATCAGCAGAATGATTGACAACTAGTAGGACCAATAGTCTTGATGATCCACCCGGAAAAAGAAAATCCTCCACTATACCTTTAATATTCCTGCTACATTATTGTGTGTGTTGCAATTTACTGCTGTATACGTTTAAGGTTGTGCTACTTTATATACTGTTGGGTACACTGTATACCTTTGATGTAAATTTACAGCTAAAATCTCACAGTATATTACTGTTTTAATGTTATACAGGATCATACTGTAAATGGCAATGCATTCTGGGAGAAAATAATAATACAGCACTATCGGCGTATGTTACAGATTACAGGTATTTATGTCAGGGTACAATGGCAGACTCAAATGCACGACTCAGGATCCAGAGGTAAAAAGGTAAGTGGATTTATTGTTCAGTGAACAATGCAGGCAAAGGTACTAAATCAACAGGCAGAAGACGTGGTCAGGATACAAGCAAACGGTCTGGTAACACTGGAAAACATACACTGGGATAACGCTGGAAAGAGAGACACACGAGGAGCTACAACAATCTGGCGGGGAACAAGTGAAACAAGATATATGTAAACGGGGGGGTGGGAAGACAACTACACACAGTGAAACACATTAGGGCGGGGACAGGTAATCATAAAAGGCGGGAAACAAACAAAGACAGGAACACGTGACCAGGGATGTATACAAACAGTGGATTACAAAATAAAACAGGAAAACAAACAGAAAACAAGAAACCAACTAAAACACAGAAACTTGACACGGGCTGGGCGTGACAATTTACAGTTGTCACGCCGATTTGTAGGGCATAGTCGGGAGGGCAGGCACTGCAGGCAATCAGGCTCAAATGACCAATCTGATTGGTGGAGTGCTAACCCGGAAACAAGGAGCCGAAATTAACATGACTAGAGTCTCTCAAAATCTGAGGAAAATCTGACTTTTGTCGATCTGAAATGAAGACAGATTCAGCAACTGCATGGCCTATTTCTCGCCTAAAATGTTTTCAGAAACATGTTTCGGTGAACTATTTTAGTACAATATGAGATTGTATTCTGAACAAGCCACCATGACAGTCTGTCTTTTAAATTTCTGGAGAAACCATAGACATTATATAAAATGGACCGACAGATCCCGTTGCTGGACGGAGACGAGTGAAGTCTATTAGAAGCACTTTTCAGTTAGGCTCGAGCGTTACTGCGCAGCTGCAAACTGAGCTTGCCGAGGTAGATGTGACGTGAGCAACGTGTCTGAACGTTGTAAGTCTTCTGGTAGCTGTGCCAAGAGAAATCTCAATCATTCCCAATCTATCAGAGACGGAGAGCATAGGTATATGTAAGGAGATAACATAGGTACAGGCTAATTATTGCTAACTAAAATGCTAGTTAACATTAGTAATTAAACTAAACAGCTAATGCACGTCAAAACTGCCTGCGAGCTTCTCCTGTACTATACGGTAATTCCTCTATTATGCGACAGTAGGTCGCTTGGTTATGACACAATCGTTAGCCTATTTTTACAAAAACGTCTGCTACGGAGCCATAACGTGAGGTACAAGGTAATGGAGCCTTTTATACATTGTCGTGTTTCTTTAGAAATAAACAATGGGCAAATGAAGTCTTTAAACACTTTAGATGTAAAGTTATTCACTGTCAAAGTGACGCCAAAATGAATGGCAGTCAATGGAATGCTAACGGGGGGTGAGAGTCTGGTAGCATTAAAATGCCATAGGAGGCTTCACTCTGTGGACAGAAGCCTGCCCCCTTGGGAGAAACAGACCCACGTGACGCGTTCGTCCAGTCAGCTGCCGGTTTTCATTTTTGGCCTACAATACAGATTAGCGCCGCCTGCTGTTATGGAGACGTATTACGTCTTGTCTCCTCTGTGTTTCTCTGGCATGTTTTGAACAATTCGGGAAGACTGATCAGTCCAAATGATGGTCGCCCCGTCTGGTATATATGTAGAGGCTATAAAGGATCATCATGGTATGTAGTAACGCTGTCCTGTGAGAACCACGTATCTCCAAAATATGATCATGACTAATTACGTTATCACTTTAACAAAACAAAAAACAAAACAAAAAAACTCTGCAAATGCTCATATGAGTACTATAGAGAGGCGAAGTCCCTCCCCTTCCTGTGGACGTCATGGGACCTTAAAGGTGCCGTAGGTAGGATTGCGAAGATCCAGAACTTAGCCAAAAAAAATTCTTTCTGCTAAAGCCCAAAACTGTCTCCTAAGCCCCTCCCCCCACGAGGGAGAATGAATGTGTGTGCATGACCAGTGATTGACACACGCAGTTACACCCCCATTTTTTGATCCCGTTTGAATTGAGCCATGGATTACAAATATGATATTCGGCCATTTAAAATTAAGTAAGTACAATTTATTTCCATAGCAAATTTAAAAACAGCTCGCACTGACCAAAGTGCTGTACATAGCGCATGAACCACAGAATAAAAATAAATAAAAAAATAGAATAAATACATTTACAGATCAGTGATTTAAGCTAGATCGACGTCAATAGACAACACTTAATTACAGACATAGCAGGATAAGACATACAAGGGAAGGGAAGGCCAATGTAAATAGGTGGGTTTTGAGCTCATATAGTAACTGAAGGGGCATTTCAGACGTCGGGTGGCAGTTGGTTCCACAGCTGAGGGCCAGCAACAGAAAAAGCTCTGTCACCTTTTTGCTTAAGCCGTGACCGTGGGACATGGAGGAGACCTTGACTGGAGGATCTGAGGGACCTGGAAGCTACATGGGGATGAATGATACCAGCTATATAGCTGGGGCCCAGGGCGTGAAGATCTTTAAAAACCATCAGCAGTATTTTAAATTGTATCCTAGACTGGACTGGGAGCCAATGCAAGGAGGCTAGGACAGGTGTAATGTGTTCACGTTTTTTTGTGTTCGTGAGCAGCCTAGCCGCTGCATTTTGGACCACCTGAAGCCGTTCCACCAGTGTCAAAGAGAGACCAAAGTAGAGAGAGTTACAATAGTCTAAGCGGGAGGTTATGAAGGCATGGATGACTTTTTCCAGATCACTGTATGACAGAACAGACTTGAGTTTTTTAATTATTCTTGATTGATAAAAACTGGTCTTTACAACAGATGCTATTTGTTTGTCCAGGTTGAGATGGGAGTCCAAAAATGGGATGGGAGTCCAAAAAAAGATACATTTTCAACCGAAGAAAGTCTCAGTTAGCTGTAGGTTTGTTATATGACCACTTAGTTTTGTGTGAAACCGCTCAGTGAACTACATCTCTTGTGTCACACAATTTACGTCACCTAGCTTGATGCTCAACTTACTCGCTAGCTAGCTAGCTTAACTTTGTTCCACAACACATGTAACGTTATCTTACCTGATGTGTTTTATCCAGTGAAGTGTTTTCAGCAGATAAGCAAAAGAACAAGCAAGATCCGCTGCTCATTTGAGTAACGTTACTGCCCGGTACGATACACACAGACATCGTAGCTTCAGCGATACATCATCCATGCGACTTAGAAGAGTGTAGTCTTTCTAATTACATCAGTCTTATACTTCAACAGTTTAACAATAAACTGAGACCTTCTTGACTTGCGAAATTATCTATTTAACTTATGTGTAATTCATGGCTCAATTCAAACGGGATCAAAAAATAATTACTAATAATTGTTCATATTTTTTCAAAAGATATGTCCCATGGCCTGGGCGTGACTTCGGCTCTCTATGTGCAATACCTTTTTATGTGTCTTTTTTTATCTTTTTATTTGTTTGTTTTTTTATTTTGTTTTTATTATTTATTTACTGCTGCTGCACTGATTGCCCCCAACCAAATTTCGCTGTGTTCATACAATGACGATAAAGAGTCTTGAATCTTGAAATGTCAATGTTCATGTGTGTCTGAATGTATGATGTATGTCATTTGTTCTGAAAATTTTATAAAAATAGTTGAAAAAAAAGAAGCGGAAAGTCGGAATGATTGTGACCAATATTTAAGCTCAGGGGATGTTGAGTGGATCACAGACTTCATGTCAAAGTTTAGTCAGGATGCTGTTAACCATTTACAATTTTTTTTTAAAATGCTATACAATTGAATAAAACACCTAAGGAACGTTGTGTGGAACCATCCATGTTATTTTTGGGCAATTTGGTTGAAAGAAACCCATATTTAACAAATAAAAACAACTTAAAGGACGGGTCAAATTTGACCCAAGGACAGCAGGAGGGTTAACGGAAACAGAAAAGGTACTGGTAATTTTCTGCCAGGACATTATCTGTTGTTGTTTTTTACAGATTTCTTTCTTACAGTGAAGTATTGAGCCCCACTGGAAAGTATAAGCATATTTTGAAAAACAGAAATACAATTAACTGGAGACATACCTTGTCTGTATTACTGATTATGTCCTCCGACTGCTCTTTCCTGGTTGTGTTTGCCTTTTCTTCCAGTGTGTGTCTACCAGTGTGTTAATAGTAAATATTTAACCTTACCCGGCAAATCTGTCTTGGACCTGGTTCATGGCCAACGAGTCCAAAAGAACAGACCCGGCGGCCAACATTAATTTGTGGGCGGGCATTTGATTTCTGTGAGCAATGTAAACAGCAATTAGTCTATTAATGCATCCTCCCTAACACAATACCACAGTGTGAAAAAACGCCACTACAAGTAAAAGTCCTGCATTCAAACCTAAACGTAAGTACAAATATGTTTAGTAATTATCTGCAAAATCTACTTGAAGTAAAAATTGTGTATTATACTCATGATGCAGTAAAGTATATATATATATATATATATATCATTTGTTTTTAACCCTTGTGTTGTCCTCGGGCCAAAGTTTTTAATATCAGAAATATGGGTTTCTTTCAACTGAATTGCCCAAAAATATTATGGATGCATTGGTGTACGTTGTATGGAACCTATACAACATTCTTCGCAGTTAACATTAATGATTACTTTCATTGAATGTTGGGTGTTTTATTCAATTTTATAGCACTTGAAAACAAAAAGGTTTTAAAACAGTATCCTGACTAAACTTTGACATAAACCAGTCTGTGATCCACTCAACATCCTCTGATCTTAACTATTAGTCAAAATAATTCATAATTTCTGCTTTTTTAAAACTCAAATTAAGGATAAAATGTAATTTAAATTAGGTTGATTGACCATGAATTTAAAAAATGTTTTGAAAAAAAGACAAAAACGTTTAAAAAAGAACAAAAAGCATCCAAAAAAAGCAACAAAAACGTTGGAAAAAGATTCAAGATTCAAGATCCTTTATTAATCCCACAATGAGGAAATTCACACTGTTGCAGCAGCAAGGGATAAGAGGAAAGTAGAGGACACATGTTAAACACACAACAATAATAAAATAAAAAGCATCTAAAAAAAAATTCATTTTCAATTTTGACCTGAAAAGGACAAGTTTATAGTCGACGGGAAGACAACACAAGGGATAATATTCCTGCTACATTATTGTGTGTGTTGCAATTTACTGCTGTATACGTTTAAGGTTGTGCTACTTTGTATACTGTTGCGTACACTGTATACCTTTGATGTAAATTTACAGCTAAAATCTCACAGTATATTCCTGTTTTAATGTTAAACAGGATCATACTGTAAATGGAAATGCATTCTGGGAGAAAATAATAATATTACAGCACTATCGGCATATGTTAACTGCAAAGAATTTCTAATAAGGGAAGAAGTTCCACTCTCTCGATACTTCCGGATTCTGTACTGATTGCAGTTCCACTCTGCACAGGCGAGTGCAGAATGAATGGTGGTCTATGGAGCTATACCCCTCAAAATCCACTTTTCTCAGGATATCATTTTTTGTCCAGTAATTTGAATGTTGCATTCGAAAGGGGAGGCAAAGAAAATACACACTGCTGGGTGCAATGCTCATATGAGTACTATGTGCAATACTTTTTTTTATATTTTTATTTGTTTGTTTTTTTACCTTGTTTATATTATTTATTTACTGCTGCTGCACTGATTGCCCCCAACCTAATTTCACTGTGTTCATACAATGATGATAAAGAATCTTGAAATGTCAACATTCATGTGTGTCAGAACAACAGCCTTATTTTCAGCTTTGTGACGATGCAACTTCCAGCTTAAGTAGGAGAATTTTCTCAACACAACAATAGAAACACTTAATCCTTCAGTTTATCATAAATAAAATTCTTCTTTCCCCAAATTTGGAGATATATGTTTTTCACTGGACAGAATGAAAAATCCTAATCTATGGAGTTATATAATCTGTCAGACAAATACAGTGGGGTAAAAAGTTCATTTTATGCCTCTGAGATGCAGTAAGATAAGGTGTATTGGAGTAAAAGTATAAATGTATGTTCCATAGTAAATTGCATCTAATTGTAAATAATCTTGTTTCTGTTCATTTTCTAAACCCTTTCTTTTCCCAGTTCCTTTTAGACTTCTTTTTTTAAGATGACTTAAGTAGGAGGCATTTTCTAAGATGATCTGACTTCAGTTTGATTTCACAATGATCATATGTTTTGTGTTTTTTTTTTTGTTTTGTTTTTAAGATGGATGCATTTTCTCAACCAGAACTGTTTGATTTCCAGGCAGTCTGCATGACTTACCATTTCACAGACTGGGAGAACACTCCGAACTTCCAGGCCAGGCCAGATGATGTACTTATTGATTCCTACCCTAAAGCAGGTCAGTGCACACACAGGAACAGGATGTGCTGTGCTTTACACATAGCTCTCGATGAGATGTGTGTGTATGGAAGTGAGGGGACTGGATGATCTTATTTTATCAATAAATGCTCATCCTATCTTTACTCGTTGTTTATATTATTGTGTTATCTTTTTTTGTTTTCCTTTCTCTTTCTTTTAGGATGCACCTGGGTCTCCTTCATCCGTGGCCTGCTGCGTTATGATCAGACATCCATTCCTATGTATAAAGTTGTGTCTAACTTGGAGATGGTCCCTTTTCTCCATCCAGGTTAAACTATCATTCACATACTTACCATGCCCTATTTCAAAAGTTACAAACATGAAAACACTTTTATTCCATGGTGGTAATTCTCATTCTTTTTGCCTTAATCAGTAAACTAAATTGTTCACATTGAATTACATGTCACTGTGTTATATTGTTAAGGTTGTGTGCCAGATGATCGTCATAATGGTATCTAAACTTTTGATGTGTTAGTTGTATCGTGTTCAATTTACCACACTGTATAATTCATTGACACGTGAAGTTTAAAGGATGCTCATGCTCTGAACTGTGATTACTGTGATAATAATGTTGATGTGGCTGAGTCAGATGGTTAATTTGATTGACAAAAATATAGTCTAATTAGTGTGAGACAATTGCTTTTGTGATGTCGACTGATGGCTTTCATATGTTTAAAGGTCCTATGACATGCTGCTTTTTGGATGCTTTTATATAGGCCTTATATAGGTCCCCTAATACTGTATCTGAAGTCCGAAATTCAGCCTTGGTGCAGAATTACAGCCACTAGAGCCAGTCCCACAATGAGCTTTCCTTACGGATGTGCCATTTCTGTGTCTGTAGCTTTAAATGCTATTGAGGAGGAGAGGGTGGGGGGGGGAGGGGGGGGCTTGACCAACTGTCATGCTTTGCTTGTTTGCAAACTATGATGTTTCTCTCTTTCTCATGGGCAGGCCAAATTCTCTGGGCGGGCAAAGCAGGGAAATCGGCCTATCTGAGCTTCATTTTCTCAAAGGCAGAGCAGGATACCCAGGGCTTAGTTTACACCTATCGCCCTTTCTAGCCACTGGGGGACCATAGGCAGGCTGGGGAAACTCATATTAATGTTAAAAGAAAACTCATAGAGTGACATTTTCATGCCATGGGACCTTTAACCCTTGTCGGATCTCCTTTTACTGTGTTTGGAAATCAGCATCATGTCACTCATTTGTGGAAATGATTCACATAGTACTGCATTGTATTTACATTTGTGTTGTACAGGACAAATGCAATAAACAACAGTCTCTTGGAAACAATGTCAATGAATATTTTAACATTGTAAAATAAGAATTATCCACATTAATAAATCATGTAATCCAAAGAAACTTTGATTCAAAAATGTTGATTTCCTTAACCTAAACCTGCATTTTAAGAAGTGTAGAAAGCAAAATTGGACAACAATAGCTTTTAAACTATGTCAGTGGGCTGTAGCACAGCTAATCTGTCAAGCAGCAGAAATACATGAGGATCAGGTTAAATGTTGAATGCTCCACACAAAATTATATAAATGTCAGTCTTGTAGGCATTTACCAGAAATAAGTGAATATTATGTGTTGGAACAGGTGCTGCCATCTTAGTAACGTAAGCCACTTTGAGTAGCGTTAACTCTGTAGGTTAGCTATACACAGAATATGATGATAAATTGCCTAACTTCAACTTAACCTGTAGATACACAGCGATAGACGGCAGATACACAGACTGTTATAACAAATTTCCGGTAGCTACGTTGGTAGGGAAAAGTGGAAATACACACTGATGATTTTGTGCAGAACGAACCATGTTATAGATATTTTGTTCCCAATACTCAACATGTCAGGGATGAACTCTGAAACCACAATGGTTGGTCACCAGTGAAGTGTTTGTGAAAGCCGATGTAGTTAACTTGCCTTGCAAACATAGACTATCTTCACACTTGGCGTCTTTTTTTAAGCTGCCAACGTCTGTTTTACATTATAATCCCATGGAGTAAACCGTGTTTTCAAAAAAGTCATGAGCGCTTTATTAAACGTCACTGCCGACATTTTTCCTGCAGCTCGGAGAGTCTTTCTGAAGTTGAAAAAAGTTCAACTTTTCTGAAAAAAAATAGCGCTCTAGTCAACGTTTTCTTGTCAAAAAGACACCAAGTGTGAATATAGCCATAGACTGTAAAAACTCACAGAACATGTGAATGCATTAGCAAAATAAACAATTCCTAAGAATAGCGTGTTGCAGAGAATTGTGCAAAAAAATTGTTTAAAAGCAACGTTTCCTTGTGAGTCTTGTCAACTGTAATGCTCAGAGCCTAGGTAATTGATATGAAGCTGTTCTTTCTGATTCAGACTAGAGGTGTTACACACTTTCAAAGGCGCTGAGGCAGGTTGCGCCTGACGCTGCTAAATGACCATAACTAGAACCATTGATTCCATCTTAACATGAAATAGCAGCATGCTTAAATCCAGAGTCCTGCACCAGTCTTCTTCCAGGTTTCCATGTGTCTCTATTAATCTATATTAATAATCTATATTAATTGTGCTGGATTTGGATGTTATCGTGTCATAATTAAAATGACTCATCTGGATTTAAGATTAAAGCCAAGGATAGTTTTGATATTGACACTCCATAAAGGAGTGGTTAAACATTGTTTGAATTAGGCTTATTTGGATTCTTGCTCAGCCTAATAACAACAACGCCCCTCTTGTGTATAATCTCTCTAATTAATAGGAAAATCTCTGTTTGTGTGTGTGTGTGTGTGTGTGTGTGTGTGTGTGTGTGTGTCTTCAAAATATATCATGAACTGTTCATCCGATCTACTTCACACTTTCCTGGGTAACTAATGAACTTGGGGTTTGGAATTTGGAGCAGTTTGGACAGAATTGGATATTGGATATTAATAAACTGCTAATTAAACTAAACGACCGAAAGGTTGAGGAAAAAATGTTGAGGAAAAAAAAGAAGCGCTGCCATAACACTGGCTATTCCGTGTCTACCCTTCACAATAAGAGCCCATCTTAGATTCAATCAAAGCATTTCGCTAAGAGGAAACTCAAGAGCAATCGGCCCGTTCCAAGCAGGGTTAAGCGAGCCTCCACGAAGCGTACCTCCTATGGAGCCATTTTGATGCTCACCTGCCGTTAGCATTCCATTGACTGCTATTCATTTTGGCGTCACTTTGACAGCGAATAACTTTACTGAAGTGTTTAAAGACTCTATTTGTCCATTGTTTATTTCTAAAGAAACACAAGAATGTAAAAAAGGCTCCATTACCTTGTATCTCACGTTATGGCTCCGTAGCAGACGTTTTTATAAAAATAGGCTAACGATTGTGTCATAACCACACGACTTTCTGTCGCATAGTAGACAAATTACCATGTAGTACAGGAGAAGCTTGCAGGCAGTTTGGACTTACATTAGCTAGTTTAAGTTTAATTACTAATGTTGACTAGCATTTTAGTTAGCAATAATTACGCTGTGCCTATGTTATCTCCTTACATATACCTACGCTCTCCGTCTCTGCAAGATTGGGAATGATTAAGATTTCTCTTGGCACAGCTACCAGAAGACTTACAACTTTCAGACAGGTTGCTCACGTCACATCTACGTCGTCAAGCTCAGTTGGAGGATGCGCAGTAACGCTCAGCACTCACCGGAAAAGTGCTTCTAATAGCCTTCACTGGTCTCAGTGGAAGTCTACGGCATCGCTTTGTCCATTTCTTTAACTGTCTATGGTTCCAAACGGGCACTATACTAGTGTAACTACTGCCAGCACCTGGCTAGCTTAGCATAGCACAAAGACTGTAAATGGTAAAACAGCTCGACTTTGCGTCCTTCTCTTCTTACAGAGCATTTTGCTAGAAGGAAACTCAATAAAAAGGCATTTCTAACCCTTCACAATAAAAGCCCAGCTTAAATTCGCTCATTTTGCTAAGAGGAAACTCAATGAAAAGCAATAAATCGGCCCATTCCAAACAGGCATATTTTGAACGGGCACTGTACTAGTGTAACTACTGCTAGCGCCTGGTTAGCTTAGCATAGCACAAAGACTGTAAATGGTCAAACAGCTCGACCATCTTGGGCTATTTAAACCTTGTTTCCTTTTCTTTGACAGAACACATCTCTCTTCTTCATGCACCATTTGAAACCAGCCACAGGCACATTATTCACTCAAGTTCCGTTGGGATCCTTTGAGATGAAATGTCTCCTTCTGCTCTGCCCATTCCTGCGTTGTTCAGAGTTGACCTTCAGTGGCATTTAGCAGCTCGCACATTTATTTGAAATGGCACAATTCTGCTCATCAACAAAATGACTACTCAAGTCTGTTAATGACACTCAGAGAGCTGGATAAGTGGCCATGAAGGAGCAGGGAAATCAAAGAGCTGGCAGGAGGGGAACAGAAGGGAGTGAGAAAAAGAGAGGACAGATGGCAGATTACACAACAAGTAGAGAGATTTGTGGATGTTGACAGCTGAGCTGATTTTTCCCCCCACAACACCTTCTGTTTATATAACAATACCACACCTCTATTCCTTCACATTCTATTCTATTACATAAGAGAGAAAAAAAAGTTTTTTTCCCGAAAGTGTGTCTACTTTTGGCAAGTGTGCATCTGTTCTAGACACTCCCTGCATATTTTATGTAGTTTATGACTGTAGAGAATCAGGCATTTCGTCAGTTTCTCCTTCTCCTCGTACACAGCTTTGTTCGGGTCCAGGTGTGTGGAAAACATTTTAGAAAATCTAGAATACTCTTGATACAACTAAACTCTGAGGATTAGAAGTCTTCTTCTTTCTTGATTTATTTATCTTTTGTGCTATTGAAACCAGAGGAGGATGCTGCTGCTTACAGGACTGATGGTCATCGCAGCTTGCTCTCACTTTCTCTGTGTAAGTACTTTGCAAAGAATCAGTCAGGCTGCTTTATTGCTTTACACTTAAGAAATATTTTAATTGTAAGCCACAGATCTTTCCTTGGCTTTTTGGGCGCTTATGTATTCTTATCATATATTGTTATATCTGGAAATGTGTGTAATTCATTATCTTTATGTATGGCTGTCACTTAATGTATGGCTGTCCCAGTAAAGTTAGAGAGTAAACATGTTCTTTGTAAATCTTTACAATCATTCCTCATAAAGAACTAAGCAGTCCTGCCTTGTTGCACGATCCAATTTCTTTTCTGTAGCTTGCTAGTTCGGAGTTTGTTGTTGTTTCCAGAAGCAAAGGGATTTTGAGAACTGCAACACACAGAGAGCTGAAGGTGAGGGACATGCAAGTGGATGTCAGGCAATTATCCTTGTCATTGTCTGTCTAAATTATGTGTCATAGACAATCTAGAGATCTATATAAAGATGGCCTATAAATATGGGAGAAACCCTGGAAAAACAGGAGTGTTGGTAAAAAAACGTCACTGCGCATAACCCCAATAAAACTGCCTCTTGAAATTTAAACACTTTTACTTTTGTACAGATTAAACAATGAAACAACTATTGACAGTCCATCTGTTCCAGTCTTTATGTTGGCTGTAACTTCATATTTACTGGACAGATGAGAGAGTGCATAATCCTTTTAAGCAAATAAACATATTTCCCAAAATGTCAAAATACTCTTTGGAAGTTAGTTTAGATTATTGCTAGGGTTTGCCAGGGTTAATGTTAATGTTATGAAGATGAAATGTAGGCTTGCATGAGTAGTAATCTATGAGACATAGACTCCATTTACACCTGGCATTAAAATGTGTTTTTGCGTTTAATTGGATCTCAATGTGGACAGTGGAGACCCATTAGATATCTAGATAAAACCTGGATACGAAACACATTTTTATGCCAGGTGTAAAGGAGGCGATAGTGTATCTGTTTTTATATTATGTTGCTGATTGATAGCTTACAATAGTGATCCAACTTGCTGTATATCCAACTTTTGGAAGTAATTTTCCATTTTTAACATGTGAGTGAATCCACCTTTTCTTGGAAAAAGTAACAGTATTTTATCAATTAAATAATAATGATTTAATTGAAACAAATATATAGTAAAAGAAAGTACTGTAGTTTTCTGCATGTTTCACTATGCGCAGTGCCTGATGGAATGATTCTTTTGTTTCATAACCACAGTTTCAGACACTGTGACGATTCAACTGTGAGATTGGTAGTCGAATCAGGTATGTGTGTGTGTGTGTAGGCGTCCGACAGTTGCAGTGAGGAGGTGGCTCGTCTGCAGGAAAAGGAGAGGCTTCTGCGGGGCCAGCTTCAGAAACAAGAACTCCTCCTACACAGACTACAATTGCTAAACCAACCGGACAACACGGACACAGCCAGACCCGAGCAGAGCCTGGACACCCAGTACACAGGTCAGGGCCACGGCCTCAGGACTGGGAAACAAAGCTTACAATATTATGAGTTCCAGCTCTCATATTGTAGAAACAGGAACCAGATGAAGTACCAATCACAGATTTTGTGTGTGTGTGTGTGTGTGTGTGTGTGTGTGTGTGTGTGTGTGTGTGTGTGTGTGTGTGTGTGTGTGTGTGTGTGTGTGTGTGTGTGTGTGTGTTAGGGCATAATTTCCACTGGGGACAGACGGGACATGTCCCCCCCCACTTTTCAAAATCCTGTTTGTGTCCCCTCCACTTTCAAATTAGTATTATATTATTTTATTTATAAGTCTCAGACAGTGATTGGACTTTTTTTTCTTATACATAGTTGAGTAGCCTACTATTCTTTCTGGTATCATTTCGTTATGGTCAACTTAATTATTTCCTGGATTTTGTATCACCATAGTCCCAGGAAATATATGTAGAAATGCAGGAAATGAGATTCAAATCGGAAAGAAATTCTGGCAGAGGACCCCCCCTTGTTTTGTGTGCCCCCCATTTCTCAAACCAAAGTTACACCCTTTTGTGTGTGTGTGTGTGTGTCAGACTGCTCCCAGCTCTTCAGTTCCGGCTCCAAATCCAGTGGTTTCTACACCATCAAACCCCACGGCAGCCCTCACCCAGTCAGAGTCTACTGTGATATGAGTGATGGAGGCGGCTGGATCGTCATTCAGAGACGGATCAATGGAACACAGAGGTTTAACAGGTGTGTCTGTCTGTGACATCTGATACCTATTAGTGTACAATAATGAAATAATATGAACAAAAATGTATCTATCTATCTATCTATCTATCTATCTATCTATCTATCTATCTATCTATCTATCTATCTATCTATCTATCTATCTATCTATCTATCTATCTATCTATCTATCTATCTATCTATCAGGTCGTGGGCAGAGTATAAGGATGGATTTGGAGACATGGATGCAGAGTTTTGGCTCGGCAATGACAACCTGCATTACATCACTACACAAGGTCAACACCACTTTTACAACAACATTTACAAAAGGTTGTATTTTAAAGCTCCACTAATCCATATTCACCCAGAGCTCTACGGAGAGTTTTAGCATCTTTTTTAGCTCATTGTTTTGGTTTTCAAACCCACAACTTCACTGTTTTTGTGTCACTCCAGAGATGGTTTAGAATCGAGGCGGCGCAACTCTGAGTATTTCCTGTATCTGTCATGTGGGCTCCACCACGGCCACGCCTCTTTAGGAGACTAGCGGCAGGTCCTGAGTGTATTGATTCCAATTGGAGAAGTGAACGTGAACACAGAACATGATCGATTTCTTTGCCCCATAATCACCAAAGTAAATATTGGACCCATTTTTCACAAGCCACATATCTCCTCAACATTCTGACACAAAAACACATTTTTCAGACGGACAATTAACTTTGTTTAAGACCTGTTTCTGTCTCAGCAACAAACTCACACGAGATCTGGCAACACAGATAAGCTAACTTCAAGTAATATTTGCGAAAGCCACAGATTACTAATTTTCCTAATGCTGAATATGGATTTTAGCTGTGTAAATATCTAATGTTATCAAAAGAAAATATAAATCCATTATGCAAATATAACTTTTTATCCATCCACACCTTCACTTGTAGATGGATGGATACAAACAAGCCCGCGCCCACTGAGGAAACAGGAAGTGTGCACCATTTCATACCATTGGCGCAGCTTGTAATGCGGTGAAGAACAGCAGGAGTAAATGTCAGGAGTTGACTTTTCATTAAAATAAAATTATGACTGGTGTGTTAATAGCATTCCAAATTAATCAGAGCACACAAGGCCAAAACACTTAGGCCTCCTAAGTTACTGTATAACCGGTTGCTGACAAACAATGTAGTATTTAAAAGGTTAATGGACTGTATTTATATAGCGCTTTTCTAGTCGTAAGGACTACTCAAAGCGCTTTAACATAGTACAGGAACCATCCACCGTTCACACTCATTCATACACTGTGGCCGAGGCTGCCGTACAAGGTGCCACCTGCTCATCAGAACCTGCCCATCAGAAACATTCACACACATTTACACTCCAATGCGCAGCATCGGGGGCAACTCGGTCTTCAGTGTCTTGCCCAAGGACACTTCAACATGGGACTGCAGGGCCGGGGATCGAAGGCCACCGCTCTACCACTGAGCCACAGCCGCCACACTAAAGCATAGTGTGGTACTCACTCCGCATAAAACTGGAGTTGCATTACATCACTTCAAGCAAACTTCATGAAGAACAATGAGGGCAAAACAGCATAACTGATCTGTTTTAACTGAATATTGTCTAGCTCAGCTAAAACACACAGATTAATGTCAGCTACTAGTGATGACCAAATGAAGCTTTATGAAGAACCATTTTCTTTATTTTCTGAGTCCACTATGGTGCTTTTTGTTTAAAGAGAAAGGCTTAAGAAATGTCAATTCAGTGTAGTTTCAACCCTTTGTTAAACAGAGAGCGGGCTCAGAAAATGTAAAAAATGGTTTACAAAGCTTCATGAAGCTTCATATGGGCTTCACTACGGCTACCAACAACGTTATTTTCACTTCACCTGATAAAACTAAATTTAACAGTCTAGATAACAGTCAACTGTCCTGCTGTTATCACAGACATGTAAACTAACCAGAGACACTTGCCTCATTCATAGACTTAGGCCGCCTACACATGATCAGGCACTGGCTGTGCCATTGTTTTCCTATGGGGAGTGTAGTGGAGACCACTAGGACGAGAAAGTACTCTTGGTGTGGAACACATCTCAAAGTTGCCACTTAGTGCTGCGCTCCACATTTTAAATTATTTGAATTTTGAACTTGTTGCTGACGACCTTTCAAAGTGCAACCAATGAGATAAGGAGATAGCTAGAAGTAACTATGATGTATACCTGCACTGCGCTTTGCCTCTGAAGTGTCTGTGTCTGTCACTATGCTCTGCGAAGCCCTACCTCATGGTTATACTGCTGGTCATGAGGACAGTTGTAGAAAGGGAAGAGGGGAGAAAGAGAGAGAGAGGAGGGGAGACATGCAGCAAAGGGCCGCAGGTCGGATCCGAACTCTGGACCGCTGTGGTAAGGACTGAGCCTTGGCACATGGAGCATGTGCTCTACAAGGTGAGCTACCAAGACGAGCAACCAAGGCGTTCCTGATTTATTTACTTATTAATCTAAGTTTCTGGAATACAGTTTGAGATCGTCCCACTTGATCGGCCCATGCCCCTGAACATATTGGAGCATTTAGCAGATATTTCCCTCATGAGTTGGTGGAGAACAAAAACAGAGCTAGGGGAAGAATAAATATTGAACTAGGCCTGCTCGATTATGGAAAAGAAATATAATCACGATTATTTTGGTCAATATTGAAATCACGATAATTTAACACAATAACTCGTTGGCTTCTGGAAAGATGTTGCAATTATTGAACTTAAAAAAACAGTGGAAAAGGTTAAATCAACAGTAAAAAAAAACACATACTACAACTGTGAAATGTGCCTTAATACTTTTCCTATTTAAACTTTATTTTTTTCAGTTTACTTCCAAAACGTAATGAGCTAAATAATTGTTTTTCTCGATTATTCTGTTTTTGTGATCATTGGGAGCCAAAATCATAATCACGATTAAATTTTGATTAATTGCACAGCCCTATATTGAACTTACATTTTTCCAAAAGAATGCTAATGTTGCTCTATGTCTGTTGAATGTGTAAATAGTCAACTGTTCGCTAACATGTTCAGCAGTGTTGTTGCAAAACCCTGCTGAAAAACAATCATACTTCTTGTGTTGATGGGATATGAGTTGTTTTTTATTTTCTGAAAACTTCTATTGTTTGTCTGTTACAGGGAATTATTCTCTGAGGATTAACCTGGAAGACTTTGATGGTTATCAGCGCTATGCCGAGTACAAGAACTTCAAAGTGGCCAATGAAAAGGTGTTGATGCTGACCACTAAAATGTTGAGAACATTTTGATATTAGCCTGAATATTTTTTGGGGTAAAAATATACACATATTTGCAAATGTTGAGAAAAGTAACCATCTTGCTTTCTCTTTCTCTCTTTTGTATACAGACTTAAAGCAACACTAGAGAACTTTTTGTAACTTAAAATAATGTTTCCAAAATCGTTTCAGTGGTTCATCAACTCGTAACAGGGTAAACGGCACTTCCGCATTCGCTTTGCGGCTCTCTACCGGCTATAACTGAACTATGCTAGTTTTCCAGATCGGGTAGCAGATCTGTAGTTCGAATGAGACATAATGGGACAATTCTGCTTCCAACCTGTAGGGGGACCGAAGCGGGAAAAGTTCTCTAGCGTTACTTTAAAGGAATTATCACCATTTTGGGAAATTATTAGCTTTCTTTCCAAGAGTTAGATGACAAGATGGATGCTACTTTAATGTATGTACTAAATATAAAGCTACAGCCAGCAACTGGTTAGCTTAGCTTAGTATAAAGACTGGAAACAGGGGGAAGCAGCTAGCCTGGCTCTGTCCAAAGTTAAAAATTGCACCTAGCACTTTTTAAAAGATCAGTAACTTACACATTATACATTTTTCCCCCTTATCACTGCAAAAACCGTAAAAACACATTGGGATTTCCTGGAAGTTGTGAGCTAATACACCTTCCCGGCCGGACCAGTGACTTCAATGAGCTTTAGATTTAGCGTACACACAAGTATGGTATTGGCCTCTCCAGTGGTGGACTCAAAGTACTCAAGTACTGTACTACATTTCAGAGAGATATATTGTACTTTTTACTCCACTACATTCATCTAACAGCTTTAGTTACTAGTTACTTTACACATTAAAATTTTTGCACACAAAACATATGTAGTTAATAGAATATATTTTATTATAATGAAACTACCCAACAATATATAGACCTACAAGTCCAGCTGAAATTATTAGATGATTAAATACTTAGTTGATTGACAGAACTGTTTTGACTGTTCACAGTTTCTACACTGTGAGTATTTTTCTGCATTGAGTACTTTTACTTTTAATACTTAAAGTTTTAGTGAGTAACTTTTTTATATGAATGAACGTCTGTTACATTCAAGCCATTGCCAAATGAATTGATACAAAGCTAATTAAGCCTTATCAGCTCCACACAGCTCTCTCTGTATTTCTCAGTATGGCTGTGTTTAGAAAATGGTGTCGTCCGGTGACTTTCGCGCGCAGAAAATCGAGCGAAGATAATTACATCTTCTGAAAAGTCCATCATGTTTTTTTAATCCTCTGTGTTCTCCTTGGTTACAAGCAACTGCGTGGAGGAGGGGTGGGGGTGGTGCCCAATGACTGAAGGCTTGTATCTTGTGTATGTGGATGCTCTTTTGTTGTCATTACTTAGAATTCCTCATGGGGGAGACAGAAACTACGCAGTATAGCTTCAAAGTACATTTTCCTGGTGATTAGTTTTTACAGTGTCCTATTAGTACTTTTACTCAAGTAAAGAATCTGAATACTTCTTCCACCACATTCCAAAATGTCAAACCATTCCTTTCATTTTTTTAAGCAAGTTGACCAGCTCTCCTCATATCTCTTTCTCGTTGCAGGATCACTACCGACTAACCTTTGGAACCTATGTAGGTACAGCTGGAGATGCTCTGTCTGGGACGGATCAGGTTGGTGTGTCAGAGTGGGCCAGTCACCAGGACATGAAATTCAGCACCTACGACCAGGACAACGATAACTACAAAGGGAACTGCGCACAGGAAGACAAAGGAGGCTGGTGGTTCAACAAGTAGGAGTTATTTGTGATATTTGCATACATACTGTCTGTAGCAAGACGCTCACAGTCATTGATTACAGTAAAAACAACTTTCTTTCTCCAGGTGTCACTCAGCACATCTCAATGGCATGTACTACCCTAATGGACACTACAGTGCGTTGACAGATGATGGTGTAGTTTGGTACACTTGGAAAGGATGGTGGTACTCCCTGAAGACAAGCATCATGAAGCTGCGACCCATCGACTTCAAAATGGATCCCATCAATGACCCCAATGCTGTTCAGCACAGACTATCTGTCTAGATCGGACATGAGGAGATATCAAGTCTTCTTGGCTCCACTATTTTGGGCAGAAACAGCTTCATTAATGTATATTAATTGGTGTGAAATCATATTTCAAATTTCCCCCAAAAAACTAAAACATTAATCTAATTTTATAATCCTCTCAAATCGGATGTAGACTTGTTCGCACACTTTAACAATACAGCAAACTCTTTAAAGACTTCAGTAGCTTATATAGCAACATACTTGTTAGAGGACTTGTGAAACCTTTTGCCTGTTTTTAAGAGACATGAATGTCGCAAGGGGAAGTAGCGTGCACACACAGCTGTCTATTTTGGTGGAGAAAAGGGAAATCTGTTGCTGTCAGTGTGTGCGCCAGACAAAGGCTGAAAGATTAGACCGAAGGGGGTGAAAGGAGCCCTTCTCATGTCATTGAAAATGGCAAACAAGAACTGAAAGTGTTCTTGTTATGCAATAATATATGATACAAGGAGCAGCTGAGCTCAGTACTGGAAGTTTGCCCAAATGTTATGAAGACTAGCATGACCTGTGTATCACAAACAGCTAAAATAAAGGAATGATATACATAAATGAAAACACAAATATAAAGGATTAGTTTTAGGATTTTAGTAGGCCATACTCTGTACTTAATCTCACACTTACAGGTTATTTACAACTCCACTTGTGAACCAGCTATATTTTTTCTGCCATTTGCATTGTAACCATAATTCACAGAATAAAACAAGGAAACACTTCCTCTTGTCCATTGAAATATTTTCATATTCCTGCATTACATGAGAACCTTTAAGACCTGACCAACTGTAAATATTACAGTTAAGGATAACTATACCTTAACCATAACCATTTGCACACTTTATGTATTAGCCTACTGATAATGTGTTGCCATTTCTGAATAGCTCAGATATAAACTGGATATAGTGCTTGAATCATTTAGGATTTGAAGAGTACAAATCTGCTAAATGTAGCCCCAGTATATCATACACAATTTCTTTTTGATAGAACAGTGTATGTATGTGCATGCCTTATGGATTAATGATGACCGATCATTTTGTGTCAATTAGTATTAGTAAATATTACAATTCTGTGACAAGATAGGTTGCAAAAGTTATCCACTTTAATTATTTATTTGTTTTACAAAACTGAGATAAGGAGAACAAGAAATAATATATGTAAACAGTAGATGTCCAGAGTAATAAAGCATGTGTAAAAAGGTGAATATGGCTTAAATATTATTTGTCATTACTGTAAAAAGAATATTTTGTATTTACACTGTATGATACCTTTGTACCACAAAACGGAAAACAGATTATTTTATAATGTTATGTCAGACAGCTATTTAAGCCAACTCTGAAAGAAAAAGTAATCGTCAGAGAAACAAGGTATTATCCTTTATTTCGTTTTACGCTTGAATATTATTCGTAGCTGCCCAGTTGTTCGGTATTTTTCCCAGTGCATCCACAGCAACGTTCAATCAAAATCCCCAGTCCACTCCGGGCGGTCTTGATTCATAAAACAGGCGCACCGTCCCTGGTTAACACAAGCGCTGATTGGCTGACACCCTTCCACGTCCAGAAAGATTGTCAGTCAGCTGGAGCTCGAGGAAAATAACAGTTGCCTGTTTTTAGCTATCTGTTGGGGATTTTGGACCTGACGTATTTTGTCGTTGCGTTTATACAACTTTTAATTCGCCATTGCGAAGCCTCCGATACATTATTTTACTGAGAGGAAAGCGAGAAGGCAGTGTTGTTATCGCACACCTTTTTTAACGATAGGTAAGTAAGCTAACATTAGCTGATGTTTAATTGTTTAACGTTTCTTAGCAAGCAAGCTAGCTAGTTAGCTAGCAACCTTAGCTGTCGGTATTGCAGTTTGCTTAACGTTAACGTTACTAGTCAAACCATACAACAGTTTAGAATTATTTGCTGGCTCTTACTTCGTTTTTTTATGTAATTTTTTATTTTAACGTTAAAGCAGGTAGCAGCATTGGCTTCCTTGTTGAGCTTCCTGCTAGCCCAGTTGGTTAGCAACAGTCACTAACCTATCCTTCTACCTATTTGTCTCCAAGGTGACGGTGGATGTTGCTAATTCTATCCCATCACCGCGGGTCTCTCTCCGTCAGCTTCCTTGGCGACTGGCAGCTCCTGTGTCCTATTCCAAGGCGAGCCCGGTGTCCTGTCCTGTTGTCTGGAGTATCTCGTTGTGGATGATTAAACTGACGGGGCTCTGTGCCTGTGGCCGCCGGGCGGGCCGATGCTAGGAGCGGGGGAAACATAGCGGTGTGGGTCGGAGAGGAGATGTCAGAGCGGGGATGCCTTGTCTTGGAGACAGTGTTGTAGTCGAGGGTATACACGAATGTACACAGTATACGTACCTCTCTGACTTGGCGTATAGACTAGCGGACCAACTTTTCAGCCTAACTAGTTGTGACTCATATATGGATGGTGGGGTCGCAGTATGCCCACCCCCTCAACTACCACTACACCACTGGCCGGAGGGAGTAGCAGTGCCGGAGGAGGAGGAGAAGAAGAGGGGCCCATGTCTGCCATCTCCACCTCTTCTGTCGGCTCCTCTTTCCGGTTCGTCCCGGCTTTCTGCCTGGGCGTGGTGGCAGCAGTAGTATTTCAGCTGGCCTGGGGAGGCCTGACTCTCACCTCTTTCTTCTTGAAGTTGTTCATTTATGTGTCATTCGCCCTACTTTGTTTCCTGGCTGGGAGTTTTGTTCTGCTGGTCAGGAAGAGTCCTCTCAAAGTCAGCTGCTTTGACAGAAACAGAAGGCAGTCGGCTGCACGGCTGGAATTTTTCAACAAGCTTATGGTAAGATACTGGTATCTCCTAGTTTAACCTAATTAATCACATATAGTGCACCACCGCCAACGCACACACTCTCTACCAGCCCTCTATGATATACATTAGCATTACACTAGAATATATAACCAACTGCTGGAATCCAATAGACAGAGAGAGAAAAACTGCCGAATTCCACTGTTATCTAAGGGCACTTCTGTCACATCTAACCTTTACTCCAACAGACTGGAGCACATGTAACAATGTTGAACAGACACTGAGTTTGATATGGTTCAGTCATTTTTCCTAACTCTCCTCTTTTGCTCCTCTCAACTGTTTCATCTGCCCTCCCTAGCTTCCTTCCCTCTCTCATCTTCTCTCCCTGCCTCTGGATCCTCACTGTGTTCTATAATAGATGAGGTGGAGTCATGCATTGCTGCTGGATTTAGACACACCTCAACACACACAGACACACACGCACACACACACAAACATGCACACACATATATAGAGTTGATTTATTTTGCAAGGAAAGTGGTTGTGTCCTTGCAAGCGGCTGCTGGCTTGCCTTAATAGACAGCCACAGCCCAGTGGCTGCCTTTCAGCAGTGTTTGTCTGCTGCTGTGTACTGATGACTTATTGATGTTGACAGTGGAGGAGTATTGTCACAAGCATTTGTCATCTTGTCTGTCTGTCTTGTCTGTTAGATTTTCAGGCTTATTAGGCGCACAGCTCTCAATCTTCTCCCCCTTCTCCTGCCCAATATTTCCTGATTTGTATGCTGTTGTCCCCCTCTGTGAAGGGAAGAGATGTGATCTGATATTCTTTTTGTTTTTCAGGCCCGTTTTTTGGCGCCAGTTCAGGAGTCAAGCCAGAGCAGGAGGGTGGTGGTGTCACACAATGTGGACAAAGCTTTGAAGGAAGGTAATGGATCACCTTTGGCTAAGAGATTTTTTTTAAAGCAGTGTTTCCATCAAAAAGTTCCTGGTAAATTTTGTCCCAGGAGTCTACTTTTCAAGGAACGCTGAATTTCCTTTAGCCCGTTGTTTTTTGCATTTCCATAGCGGTGTAAAGACCCGAAATGAGGCAAATTAGTTTATTACTAATAAGCTGATGTATGAACATGACATGGGAGGAGAGCTTCTGGTGGTAGCAGGGATAAACATACCTTTGCAGCCTGCAGATCAGTGTGTGCCCTGTTTTATCTAAAAAAAAAAAAAAAAAAAAAAAAAAAAAAAAGAGAAACCTTAGGTTAGGCAGCTCTAGCAGGGGACCCCAAACTTCCCTTTCCCAAGCCACATTAGCCAGCTCTGACTAGGGGATCCTGAGGCGTTCCCAGGCCAGGTTGGAGATATAATCCCTCCACCTAGTCCTGGGTCTTCCCCGGGGCCTCCTTCCAGCTGGACGTGCCTGGAACACCTCCCTAGGGAGGCGCCCAGGGGGCACTATATGCCCAAACCACCTCAACTGGCTCCTTTCGACGCAGCGCAGCAGCGGCTCTACTCCGAGTTCCTTACGGATGACTGAGCTTCTTACCCTATCTCTAAAGGCTCTAACACACCAACCCGACGGCCAATCATCGTCAGAAAAAGCAGTCGGACTGATCAGTCGGCTCCTGTCTCTCAAAAAAGTGCCTCGGAACACACCGAAGCGACACCGACTTGAGCGTACGTTATGTGCGTGCGCGAGGCGTAATATGTCTCCATAACAGCAGGCGGCGCTAATCTGTATTGTCGCCAAAAAAATGAAAACCGGAAATGACGGAACATCTCTCTAGACCTAGTAAACACAGAGCACTCTGTCGGCAGTCATTGTTTTCATCAGAGAGTGTTGCTAGTAGTCAAGAATGATCATTGTTGTCATTACTCACTGAACGGAAGAAAATACGATGGCTAGTAATAAGAAGATACTGGCGTTGTCAGGTCTCGGGCTTCTTCTTGTGGAAGAAGCACTGATTCGCTAGTCAAGGGCTAGCACTCCACCAATCAGATTGGTCATTGAGTCCGACTGCCCACTGGCCAATTTAACAAGTCAAATCGGCCAAAAATGGATGCCGACGGCTCCTCCGACTGACGACGGCACGGAACACACCGAACAGACTTGAGTCACCGACCTCGCCATACTGTCCAACGGCCAATAATCGAGTTGGTGTGTCAGAGCCTTAAAGGAGAACTCCGGCCAATTTTTACGTTAATCTTGCTAAATATAACTATGCGATACCTGTCTATAGCAAAAACAATTAGCGCAACAGCAGCTACCTAGACGGAGCTGCTGCAGCTAATTCCCACGGCTCCCACTTGGCTAAACGGCAGTTATGAGGGCATGAATTAATCTCCAATGCCAGATGGATCGCACACAAAATGGATACATATCATATATATATCCATATATATGCTACAAATACACACGGAACTGCTGAAGCCTGACTGAACACACTCGCGTCATGCAAGAGGACAGCTATAGCTAGCAGCTAACAGGTTAAGTGGATGTTGAAAACGCTTGTTGTTGTCATGTTCATGTTACACAGACATTTTAATTGCATTTTGTGTAGTTAAGATACACAAAGGCACTATTTTTATTCATGCCCCCATAACTGCCGTTTAGCCAAGTGGGAGCCGTGGGCATTAGCTGCAGCAGCTCCGTCTAGGTAGCTGCTATTGCGCTTATTGTTTTTGCTATAGACAGGTCTCGCATAGTTATATTTAGCAAGATTAACGTAAAAATTGGCAGACTACGCCTCGATATCCTGTCCTTAAATACTACGAACAGGATTGGTGACAAAGCGCAGCCCTGGCGGAGGCCAACCCTCACCTGGAACAAGTCTGACTTACTGCCGAGAACATGTTATATCCATCTAATACAAATGCATTTGGAAACTGTTTTATGTGCGAGAAATTTTGGTCAGCACTACAGGTTACAGATCTTTTTGTTTTTTTATTTCACCTTTTATTTTTACAGGCAAGTCATTAAGAACAGGTTCTTATTTACAATGGCAGCCTGACAAGTGGCATAGCCACTTAGGGAGGGAAGAAGGGCTAGAAAATAAATGCATTAGAAATACATACAGTTTAGAAATGACATAAAATACAATTTGAAATACTACACAGACAACAGTAAACACCATTGTTGTATAAAAGTGAACTGCAGACATTGAAATGGACATTGAAACATCAAACATTAGAAAAGCATGTACATCTCTTCCACTGGGGATGTACAGGCCACTTCAGCCAGCAGCTTTACCTTTGCTGTCAAGCAGCTTTTGACATTTTTGTAGCAGGGTTTATTGTTCTTCACAGAGCAAGCGCGAGAAACAAAGTGCACCAACAAGTCAGGATTCTTTAATTGGATCACTTTTTTTTGTTCGGGATCAAATATAAAATATATAAAAAAATATAAGTAAAAAAAGACAAAACACATTGTTCAACATGTCACAAGTAAAAGTGATCACACTTCTGGGTTGCCAAAAATCAGTCTCACACACACACACACACACACACACACACACACACACACACACACACACACACACACACACACACACACACACACACACACACACACACTCTCTAGGTCTGGCTGCCAAGTGACAGATGGCTCCAGGATTTACACCAAGGGTGGTGTGTATTTGCATATGCTCCCGAGTGTGTTTTTGAAAAGTTTTTTTCGGGCGTAGTGTGGCACAAGTTTGAAGACCTGCTTGATAAAGTGTTTCTGTATAAGTTTAAGTGCTCAATTCTTGGATTTTAATCCAGCACTCAAGTTCAGGGCTTTAGCTTCCCAGGGGACATCTTTGTTTGTGTATTTTTATGATGGTTAATAATTGCACATAAGAAAGTTCAAGTTAATATTTATAGAATTGGTTTGCAAAGTAAAAGAAAATGATGCTTGATATTGATCTAATTTGGTAGGTGATATTTCAGTGACATTTAAGATGATTTGGTCTGAAATGGAAATTACCTACTGTAAAATGCACTTTAACAACTAGCAAGGCACTAGCCTTTCCTTCCATCCACTCACTCGCTCATCTATCTATCTTATTTCTAAACCACTGATCCTTTTCATGGTCACGGTGGCTGGAGGATACACACCCGACTGATCTCTAGTCTATCGCAGGATTAACTCATACAGACAGATAAATGCTTTCTCCCCTACAGGCAAGAGAGTTGCCAGTACACCTAACCTGCATGTCTTAGGACTATGGGAGGGAGGATAAAACCTATGCAGACAAATGGAGAACATTTTTTATGGTAAATGTTAAAAGGGCACCAATGATGCAGTTTATCTGCAAAAAGAAGGTACATTTGCCACATAGTATATTGGCGTCATACACAGTAAACGAGTGACAGTCTTAAGGCCGTTTTATGATTCTGCGGAGGCTCCACACAGAGCTTTAGCCTACGTAAGTGGCCTGGTGTTTATACTTGTGCGCTGGTGTGTGCGTCAAGCCGGCATGTGTGGGGGGAGTGTGTGGTAGAGGGAGAAGTGAGAGAGTGGCGGTGATTAGCTTCGGAGTGAGTACCGACTCTACTTTTATAAATGAGGCCCCAGATCATTAAGACTTGCTATAACCCTAGTGACACATACGATACCTTCAGTTATCCTTGTGATGTTAAGATCCCTACGGTTCCTAACGATACTTTTTTCGATACCATATGTTTTAAAATCCATTTCAACATCAACAAAAATACGTTAAACACAAAACTTTTATTTTTCACCTTAAATTAAAGATGAACTGAACTGAAATAATCAAAGTTGATAAAGTGTTGGTTATGACAATTAAAAATAAATGACACTATAAAATGTAATTAAAAAAATCAATATAGCGTTTTTTTAAGCAACACAAAATTGCATTTGTTAGAGGGGGAAGTACCTTCAAAGTAAATCTGAATCGGTTATTACAGCATTAATGTGGATTGAAATTTCACTGTTGAATTTGCTTCTTGTGCAGTATATACAGTATATGTTAAAGCCGTTATTCATTATGGCTTATAAGTAACATCTACTGTACAGGAAGACTACAACATGTTGAGATTAGTAGGAGATAAAACCTGAAGCTGTATGTATATGATGATGATGTTTAGTTTCGCTACACAACCTTGGTGTGTGTGTGTGTGTGTGTGTGTGTGTGTGTGTGTGTGTGTGTGTGTGTGTGTGTGTGTGTGTGTGTGTGTCCGTATTTGGGGAAATTAAACCAAGTGCAATGCACACAGTGGGTAGTCCAGGGGTCCTGGCGAAATCTCAGCAGCCATTTGGTAATAGAAGACTGGCATTGATCAGCAACATTTGTTATGCACAAAATGATGATCAGAAAAAATATTACTGATTGCATCTGAAAAGAGTTAAAAAGTCTAAACGATCTCTTCCTTTTAACGGATTCAAATTCTAATGTAAACAGCTGCTGTCTGACTCATTAGTATTCATCTTCTGGCAAAAATAATATTCCAATTTTCTCTCTCTCTCTCTCTCTCTCTCTCTCTCTCTCTCTCTCTCCCCCCCCCCCCCCCCCCCCCCCCCCCCCCCCCCCCCAGTGTTTGACTATGCCTACAGAGACTACATCCTGTCCTGGTACATCCCTCTGAGTCATGATGAGGGCCAGTTGTACTCCATGCTGTCGGAGGACTGGTGGCAGATGATTGGCCAATTGCGATCCAGGCTCGCTGACATTGACCTTGTCAACGTGGTGTGTTATGACACTATCCGAATCCTACACACACACTTCACGGACCTCAAGGCTGCATCTGCAAGGTACACACACACACACACACACACACACACACACACACACACACACACACACACACACACACACACACACACACACACACACACACACACACACACACACTTTTGTACAAAATAGTTTACGTTGCATTAGCGTAGTTAAAGGTGTAGTAAGCATGTGAATGTGCTGGGGCCAGGAGTTATCAAGAGATTGCTGAGAAACAGTTAAAGAGGAGAAGCACGGAAGAATACAAATTAAAAAAGAACTTGAATAAGGGCTCCCGTCGTTATGGACAAGTGAGTTATACCTTGTCCGTTTGCTATTGTTTGTGATGGCTGCTCCCAACTGGTTGGCTTTACAGCAGTAGTGACAGTTTGCTCAGTGTTTCCCCTAGGATTTTCTTTAGCTGTGGTAGCAGGTATGTCAACACCCCCCCCCCCCCCTAATATGCCTATTCTCGTTCAAAATGTTAACTTTCTTACTGAATTAATGCTATTTTTTTACATACAGTACATTAGTGTGAGCAAACTCCTCAAAACCATGGACTCCATAATGATAACTGACTCTTTAACTAGAACAAGATCTCAGACTAGGAGGCAGTTCACTGAGTGATTGTTAAAGTCTGTGATTGGAAACATGGTTGTAGTATGCAGGAAAATGTTTGCAGAAAGAAAGGCTGTTGTCAGGTAAAAATGTCACAGTCAAAGAGGCTGAAGGGAAAATTGACGTGGAAAAGCCGCTTTAATGATGAATGGACTGATAAGCAGGCTAGCATTCATACTGTATGCCTCATTTGCAATGAAATGATGCTGTTGCAAAATAATACAACCAGCATCATCATCTGTTTGCCTAAAACAGCGCAGTGGACGAGAGCAGACACAGCAGATTAAAATATCTCTTTCTACATGTTTATGCCGGTCTATACATGTGAGTGCATTGATAAGTATTGACTTTTTACTCAGGATGGTTTTATCGTAACCTACTTACAGTAACGAGACTAGCGTGAGTTCATCTGCCCCCCCAGCGGCCGTTGGTAATCCGCTGTATCGTTCCAGTCAGGTGCTGTGTGTGTGTGTGTGTGTGTGTGTGTGTGTGTGTGTGTGTGCGTGCATGTGTGCGTTAACGTTAATGCACACACACACACACACACACACACACACACACATACTGAAAATACTGTGATATACCGTGAAACCGCCAGAATCTTAAAAAATACCGTGATACAAATTTTTTGTCATACCGGCCAGCACTAGCGAGCTAACATCGATTCTGCCATATTTCATTTAGTCAGAAAATAGAAGAAGTGGTTGCTATGGCAATGCGCATCCATGAATCTGGTGCGCCGGAGATTCTTAAGGCGGGGTTGTATTTGTTTAGCAGTTGAGTTCAAATAACAATCTCTGCGCAGCATCACTTACTGCACCTTTAATGTTTATCACAGGGAAATAATGTGTTCTTCACTTCTGAGCTTCCATAGCATAGTGTGCTGACTCACTGTTGTTTAACAGAAAGTATGTCAGCTTTGATTTGTTAATAAAACGGATTTCCCTTCCCACCATTGCTCATACCCAGCACCATAATTGAATGTATATGCAGATGGGATGAAATGATGGCACTTCAGTACCATGTGAATGACATTCAAATTCTGTACAGTCACTTCCTTCTCCTCCAGGCAGCATCTGCCAGGTCCACTTACAGACAGAGTGATGATTCACACACTATCCTGTTTCATTATCCTGGCAAGTCAGGCGAGACTTATGATTTGATCACACTACAGAGATGTCTGGCCTCCCTCGTCTTCAGTAGTTTGAGAACAATGTTGCAGCAGCGTGTCTCATTCAGTCAGATTTTAGAAGCAAAGATGTAATAACAATGGCAGTGTTAGCTATGGCAATGAAGTTGGATCTCATATAATATCATCTGACATCTAGTTCTGCCAGAATAACACTCTGTCTCTTTCTGTTAATATCTTAATATTATCTGTGTCTCTTTCATGCGTGTATCCAGACCAGAGGAGTGTGCTCGGCCGTTTCCTCTCCATCCCTGTTTAGTCAGTCCTGACTCTGAGCTGGCCTTTCTTCGCTGTGTAGCCAGAATACTGCTGCTATGTCTGCTGCCACAAAAGGATGCCAAGTCCCATACACTACGCTGCTGCCTCACAGAAGTCATCACTACTAAAGGTTGTTTGTTTGTTTGTTTGTTTGTTTGTGTGTGTGTGTGTGTGAGAGAGTGTGTTTACTGTACATACATTTAGGGCTGCTTGATTATGGAAAAAATCATAATCCTGATTATATTGGTCAATATTTAAATCACGATTATTTTACACGATTACACATTGTCTTTTGGAAAGATGTTGCATTTTTTGAATAAAAAAAAATAAAAAAACAGTGAACAGGTAAACAAATCGACAGTAAAAACGGCTTGAAATTTGCCGTTTGAATTTTTTTTTTATTATTAGCTGGAGGCACTGCTGTGCTTTTTTGTACAATGAGTCAGTATGCTGTGTGAAGGACAGGCAGGTGTCGATCTCTGTTCCCAGGTATTTTAAGGACTCAACTGCTCCACCAGCTTTGATAGGGTAAGCTCCAGTGAATGTTCAGCACGTTTGGACCAGGTTGTTGACTGCCTGCTGGTATTGGGACTAGGCATCAGTGCCAGTCAGGTGTGTGCTAGTCTCGCTTTGCCAGACCTTTCTCCACAGCGCTGCGAAGGAGGGTCTGGCTAGTCCACGCAGCATTCCGGGATGGGAGAAAACCGTGCTCTGGTTTATTGGCATTTCTTTAAACCAATTGCAATTGTCTTAGGCGGTGCCACAGTGCCGCTGCAAAATAGCCTCGGCAAGGAACTTGTTTTGGTGGAACGTGTATGTTCAAAAGTTGTTTTAGTCATGCAACAGAAAACTCAGATTGGACAAATAGTCTAGCTAGCTGTCTGGATTTACCCTGCAGAGATCCAGTTAACCATAGTCCTCATAAATCCACCGGAGTTTAAAATTTCAACTCAAATAAAGCGGAAGGTAACGGGACATTCGAAAAGAGTGACATCCGGCGGAATTTCCGGCAGAACAAGAGCAATCCCGGAAGTGGAACGTTGTGGGTATAGACTACCTTGTAATTTAACAGCATCTTATAGAAGTGTTCATTGATTCTGATTCAGTTAGGTATTCAGAAGATTTCTCTATTTATATAAAGTATATGTGTTGGTATGTGTCTGTGTGCTCCAGGCCTCCTCCAACGACATGTCAAAGTGCCTTTGAGCAAGACACTGAACCCCAAGTTGCTCCCCGGACGCTGTATGTAGCTGTCCACTGCTCCTAATACTTAGGATGGATTAAATGCAGAAATGGAATTTCACTACATTGTACTGTACGATATGTGATAATAAAGTTTCTTCTTCTTTTCTTCTTCTCCAGTGTTGAAGCCTTTGGTAGATGTGCTCAGCGATCCAGACTCCATAAACAGGATGCTGTTGTCTCAGCTGGAGCAGAGGGAGCAGCAGGCTGAGCAGCAGAAGAAAGCCTACACCTACGCTGCCTCCTATGAAGACTTCGTCAAACTGATATCAACTTCAGCTGATGTCAATTTCCTCAAACAACTCAGGCATGACCCTAAAAGCAAACACAAACGCATACACCTGCACCTTTTTTTAACCTGAGACTGTCCCATACTTGATGAAAAATGAACCACACTGTGTATATATACACAAATATACAGAAACATGGGAACCAGATGGCAGTAACACAGTCCATCTGCTGGTGTAGGGTTACCATGGGAACAGACAGTGTCTCTGTGGCAATATAATAGCTCTAAATGCGGGGGAGACATGATACTGCTATGCTGTCTTGTTAGTTTGAGAAGTAATGGCTCAATACGGATTTATTGCTGATATATTTCATCAACTCTGTAAACATAGACTCAGTTACTTCCCTGTTTACATTCTGTACTATATGTTGTGCACGTTTTAGAGTTACCATGCATGTAAGATTTTACTGTTGTGCCACGTACCATACTTTATTTATATCTTGTTTACTTCAGTAGTATTCAGTTTATTTATCCTAAGACAGCCCATTTTTGATTTTATTGATTGATGAAATTGTACATCTCTATCTGTCTTTGTAGGTATCAGATAGTGGTAGAGATTATTCATGCCACCACCATCAGCAGCCTCCCTCAGCTCAAGAAGCAGAAAGGTACTGCAGCGCTATACTTCATCATATGACAGTGAAGCCAAAAGAATTATTGCACAAAACAAAAATTCTGACAAAACAACTTCAAATCCACTGCATCTCAACAGCTCAGAGAGCTAGATGGTCAGGTCAGATGAAGTGTCGACCTATCTCCACAGCATTGCGGAGTAATGGCTCCTCCACATATACATTCTAGTGTAGGTGAAAAAAAATGCTCTGGGTGGTTTGCATTTCTTTAAACCAATCACAATCGTCTTGGGTGGCGCTAAGCTCCGGACGCAGCGATGGTGGCTCTGCAAAATAGTCTCAGGAAGGAACTTGTTGTGGTGGAACATCTGCACCCCGCAGGTAGGGGCAATAAATTACAACTTGATCTACTTTCACTTAACTACGGTGCAGATGTCCGTGTTCTGCGTAACGACAGTACAGTGGAACGTTTGGCTTTAACAGAGCGACAGTAATAACATAATATACCAGGATTAAACTACATTCTCCGTTATATTTGCACTGAATAACGCATTCAATAAACAGAAACATAACTCTTGCAGCGTACATGAACAGATGCGCAATATTAGCTCACACAAAATAGCACCCTCGTTAATTAGCCTACTGTTGCTAAGGTACATTCAGAAATCCTACATAACATCGTCCCGTACCCACAGGACATCAGACTTACTTATTGATGCACGCGCACAGTAATGTCCACAAACTTGTGAGGGGAGAAAGGAAAGTGTGAAGCGTTCCACGTTAACTCCTGTTTTACATTTCTGCGGAGGCTCCACATAGAGCTTTCACCGCATACGCAAGTGGCCTGATGTTTATACTTGTGCGCTGGTGTGTGCGTCGAGCTGGCGTGTGTGTGTGGGGGGAGTGGGTGATAGAGCGAGAGAGAAGTGAGAGAGTGACGGCGATTAGCTTTGGAGCGAGTAGCGACTCTATAGTCATAGTGAGAGAAACAAAGTCTCCCCTGTTATTTCTGACCATGGTAGGAAATCTGGAGCAGGAAAAGTTAGTTGATTTCATGTTGTTTATGGAGAAGGACAGTTCCCAGCGCCCGCGACTAGGATTAGTGTGTCTGACAGGGTGGGGGGCGTGGCATCGCAATGGTTGTGATGTTGGCCAGCCATCACGATGGACGATTATATCGTCCATCGGCACAACCCTAGTAGCTCGCTAGCTCGAAGTTTGTTGTTGATTACTGAAGTGAACGCGTTTGAGAACGGCAACACACAGAGAGCGGAAGGTGAGGGACATCCGCAGGATGTTGATACAGTTATCCTGGAATTGTACAGTTGTTGATCCAGACTAGGTCAGACGTGACCTTTTGAGCTGCGTGAAGGGGCTACATAAATAAATACATACATAAAAATCAAACAACATGTATGCAACTGCATTATGCAGGCTGCATTACAGTAAAGTGATGTACTTTTCTGAACTAACCAGACTGTTGTAACTGTTCTATTATTTGCCTTTACCCACATAGACATTATGTCCACATTACTGATGATTATTTATCTAAAATCTAAGTGTGAAGATATTTTGTTAAAGCACCAATTGTCAACCCTAGAATATCGCCGCAATATCGATATTGAGGTATTTGGTGAAGAATATCGTGATATCTGATTTTCTCCCTATCGTCCAGCCCTACTCACACTTTTCTGTCAACCACTGCTGTCACTCTCTCTTAGAGCGAAAAGGTAAAGAGTCAGCAGCCATGAAGGCCGACCTGCTGAGGGCCAGAGATATGAAACGATATATCAATCAGCTGACAGTTGCTAAGAAACAATGTGAGAAACGGATCCGCCTACTCGGTGGACCAAACTATGAGAGCACTGAGGAAGGAGGCGCTGATGACAGCGATGAGCCTCAAAGTCAGAAGGTAAGACTCGTATACGGTGGACTGTGAAACCACTGCTGTGTCTTGATTGAAAAGAAATTGCTGAATAATTAAAAATCAGAACATTTTAGTTTAAGAACATTATGTCAGGTATTTAACGTTTTGAATGATAATATTTTTGTGGGGAGCATGGCATTTACGTGGTTTTGCTGGAGAGTTTGTGCTTTGCCTTAAATCATGCTCCACTTGGCTGATGTTTTGTAATTTTCTCTCTCCACATCCAGATTCTCCAGTTTGATGACATCATGTGTAATCCAGGTTACAGGGAGCACTTCAGAGTTTACATGGAGAGAGTTGATAAGAGAGCTCTGATTAGCTTCTGGGAACTGGTGGAAACACTGAAAACTGCCAACAAGGTGATTCCAGAGGGTTTAGCCCAACACTGCTAATTGTATATAGTGTTACAGGGATGGTGATATAGTTATTATGATGTGTTTCTATTGTGTTGCGTCCACCCAATATTCCAAAATATTGCCACTGTTTTTCCTCTACATCAGAATACACATTGTGTCAGCAGTTGTCATTTCCACATGCAGTACTGCCAGTTAAAGGAACACGCCTACTTATTGGGACATTAACTTATTCACCGTAACCCCGAAAGTTAGATAAGTCGATACATACCCTTCTCATCTCCGTGCGTGTCGTAACTCTGTCTGACGGCTCCACTGGTAGCTTAGCCTAGCACAGATCCTGGAGGTAACTGGTTCCAACTAGCCTACTGCTCCGAATAAGTGGTAAAATAACGCCAACATGTTCCTACTATGTTGTGATTTGGATAGTCACAGCGTGTACAAATAACAACGTCACATGAGACACAGCCATCTTCTAACTGTATATAAACTGGGAACTATATTCTCAGAAAGGCGAAGCTGTGCTACTTCGGGCGGAGCTGCAAGCATATCACTCCGCCCAAGTAGCACTGCTACGACATGCACGGAGATGAGAAGGGTATGTATCGACTTGTCTAACTCTCGGGGTTACGGTGTCCCAATAAGTCGGCGTGTTCCTTTAAATGCTGGATATTTATGTACTGTGACATTGGTAGTATAGTGAAGCACATTAATGCGGTGGAAAATGTACATGAGTAATTGCCTATTTGTTTGTTTATGTGTGTGTGACAGAATGAAGTGCCCCAAATCGTAGGGGAAATCTACCAAAAGTTCTTTGTGGAGAGCAGGGATATTCCCGTGGAGAAGTTTCTCCTCAAGGAGATCCAACAGAGTCTGGTGGGGAACAGAGGAACTCAAGTATTTGTTAGACTACAAGAACAGGTACCTGCTGCTTTTGCTACTAACTTACTGTAACCAGTTGCCTTCGCCGTGCTTATTGAAGGTCCTCACATGTACGAGTAACATTGGTATGATTTCGTTCCACAGTGTCAAAAATGTTCTGCAATGACGATAAAGCATTTCTGTTGCTCTCATACATCCTCCAGGTGGCTGAGCAGATGAGAGAGCGTTACTACCCCTCCTTCCTGGTTTCTGACCACTACGATAGGCTGATCAGACGAGACGAGCAGCATAGCCAATCACAGTGTAGCACTGAGGAAAAGGAGGAAGGGGTTAGACATCCACAAAATGTTAATCTGTTAAGATAGTCAAAATTTATATTTTCTAAGTGTGTATACCTTTTGATAAATAAATATACTGTATATTTTTTTTCTGTAGTGCCAGGGTCTAGATGCAGGAGAGGAGGTGGGTGATGAAGGCAGTAAAGGAATCAATGAGCAGGCCAGCTACGCTGCTACGAAACTCCTTCAACTCTACGACAAACTGGAGTACAAGCGACAGGCCCTGGGCTCTATCCAGAATGCACCCAAACCAGACAAAAAGGTAACAAAGTACAAGCAAATGTGACAAAAAAACAGGGTTCAAATCAGAATACACTTAAAAGTTCACAGCAGGAAGGCATAAAACACACCAACACAAAATTAAAGTTAGTCCAGACCCCTCCAGCATTGTCTGTAGTGTCAAGATGTTAACTGGCTGAGCTGAAAAAGTCCTCTAATTCAGAGCCAAATATAGCACATCTGATTTGCTAAAAAGCCCACATTCCTGCTCTTTTTTATGCCCCCGCGTTGGCAAAAGCCTTGGGCGGAGGCATTATGTTTTCGGGTTGTCCGTCTGTCTCAGGACCCCTGTAGGGAATTCATTCACATTTGGCACAGACATCCAGTTAGATGTTGGCCATAACTGAAGGATTCCTACGCTAATTATGACAACATTTCACCCACATGTCTAATGGGATAACATGATAAAGTGATGACAGAAGGGGGAGATTTGGTAGGATACTGAATTAGTGACACTAATCTTGGGTGCCCACCTTGAAACTCTGAAGATTGTGCTTCTGTGCTGCCAGGTTTAAAGATGTGTGTGAAGCATCCACATTTTGCCAAATAAAAATACACTTAATACCTTTCTATTAAATTGCTTCAAAGTCTTCACTATACATATATTATATGATTCTGGACAGACATGGATATAAACCACAACTTCACTGGTTGGTGGAGGCATACTACTGCAAAGCGGTAACTCTAGTTTAATCTGAGTAATGTGAAGGGAATATCCACAAAACTCATCACAAATGACACCCTGCTACACCCTGCAGTGCCCTGCTATGCCATGAACTACTAGAACTACTATTTCTAGTCACAGTTCCGTTATCTTTATTGTGACTATAATTGCCATTGTTCATCACACCCCCAACCGGCAGCGTCATACATCCACCCACCAAGAGCCTGGGTCTGTCCGAGGTTTCTCCCTAAAAGGAAGTTTTCCTCACCACTCAAGCTTTCTTTCTAAAAGGAAGTGTTTCCTCGCCACTGTCGCACTAAATGCTTGCTCTTGGGGGAATTACTGGAATTGTTGGGTCTTTGTAAATTATAGTGTGGTCTAAACCTACTCTATCAGTAAAGTGTCTTGATATAACTCTTGTTATGATTTGATACTATAAATAAAATTGAATTGAAATGTTTTGAAAAACATTCAGGTTTAAAAACATTGAAAAAACAAAATGATTGGCTTGCTCGTTAACATCTGTATATTGTGTGTGTTTTCAGATTGTAAGTAAACTAAAGGAAGAGATCGGAGCCATGGAGAAAGAACACAGTGAACTCCAGCAACATATCACCAGGACTGACTGGTGGTGTGAAAACCTGGGGCACTGGAGGGCTACTATCACTACTGCTGAGGTACTGTTCTCTCTGTTTTTTTCTTTTATCAGAAACAATAAATGGCTGATTGTACTACTGCTGAAGAAACAAGCTAGCTATAACTAACTGTCTGTGGAGGACCTAAGGCACTGGAGTGCTCTGATGGCCTTTGCATCAACATGCTTTTTGGAGAAGCAGAAAATCCATGGGATTTTAGTGGAAAAACATTCAAACATTTAAGATGCAGTCACCCAAATCATTCACAGAGCTGTACAGGGATGCATTTGACCTTATTGACAGCCAAGCGTAGTGTGTATCCGGTCCAGTCTTGTATAAAGTCCTTGAAAGCAATACTTAAAGGGTAACTACCATTTTGTTCAACGTGGACCCTATACCCTACTTTCCTATGTTTTTGTGTCTAAGTGACTGATGGGAACAACAATCTTTGGCATTGGTGGACCCTATACCCTACTTTCCTATGTTTTTGTGTCTAAGTGACTGATGGGAACAACAATCTTTGGCATTGGTCCAGTATTAAGCAAGATCACTGCGGTTGGCAGAGGCGAAACAAGCTACAATTTAAGTTAATAGGGCAATTGTAAAGCTTGTATTTGCCTTAACAAAAGTGCTTGTTTTGCCACTGACAGGCTCAGATTAATATTCTAAGTGTCTGACAACATTATGGAAAGGATTCCTTCAGAGACAGACCTTTAAAACCTCTTTGAGACCTTTCTGTTTAACCAGAAACAGCTCTGAAGTTGCTAGTGCTAAACCCACCAGACTCCATTTAAAAAAGCAATACTTTTAGCGTATATATAGAGCCAATATATTGTCACATGTAAATCGGTAAACTATGTGTTTATTTCAACCAAAACTTGAGTTGTGATGGTTGGAAAAGAAAACGACTTTTCATAGTTTTATTTTGTTTATTTTGTGTATTTTACGATGCTAAAATTACTGTTTATTTACATGGAGTCTGGTGGGTTTATCGAACGCAATTTTGTGGATGTTTTTATGTTTAAAAAAAGGTTCTTAATCTTTAACAGAAAGGTTGCCCTCCTTAGAAATCCTTTCCATAATGTTGTCAGACACTTAGAATATTAATCTGAGCATGTCAGTGGCAAAACGAGCACTTTTGTAAAAGTAAATACAAGTTGGAGAATTGCCCTATTAACTACATTGTAGCTTATTTCGCCATTGCAGACTGCAGTGATCTTACTTAATACTGGACCAATGTAAAAGATTGTTGTTCCCATCAGTCACTTAGACATTAAAATATAGGAAAATAGGGTTGAAAAAAATGGTAGTTACATTTGATGTACCTGAAAATGACTAGTAGAAGTAAAAGTCACCTTTTAGAGCATTACTTGAGTAAAAGTCTTAAAGTATCTGATATTAACTGTACTTACAGTAAGTATCAAAACAACATACAAACATTACCCCAATTACCATGTGCAAAACGAGGCATAGGAAAGCCAAAATCCGAGTGCTAGTTAGTTAGTTAGGTAGGTGTTATTTGTGTAGTCATTGAGACATTTGTGTGTGAAACTATGTGTGTGTATGTATTGCAGGCTACAGAAGAGGGTGGTGAGACCGTAGCCAGTTACAGTGTGTGTGTTAGCCTGGTAGAAGGAGAGGAGACGGCCAACAGTCGCTGGAGCGTCCAGAGGAAACTCACTGAATTCCAGATGTTGCATCGCAAACTAACTGAGGTAACACAATACCAAATCTGCAAGCATCTGGATAGGATGGATGGTTTTCTTTCTTAACATCAGTAAGCAGGTATCACTGTGCATACTAGGGCTGGGCAATTTTATCGATTCTGTGATATAAATTGATATTTTTTTTCCCAAGAAAGTATTGATTTTTAAGCCGCGAGTATCGATACATAAGTCCCATTCAAATCCCCCGTGTTTACTGGTGTTTACCCCCGTTCGCCTTGCAGGAAGAGCGATTTGGTCAGCCAGCCAGCCGCTAGTGTCACTGTAAAGCAAGTTACCCGTACTACCTGTACACAGACGCCGACGTCTACCTCTTCCTGTTTACGGAGTCAGGTCAAACTACCGCACATGTGTACCACCTGGATACTGTCAGCACGGATCGGGTACTGACAGATACATTGGTACAGATCGGAGAATATGCAGGAAACGTTATTACAGACGGAATACTCGACACACTACGTGAGCTTCGCCTGCTACGGAGACCAGAATCTCAACCAGCGGTGTCGCTCGATGCAGCTAGCTGGCTAGGGGAAGCTAACGCTAGTTGGCCACCTGTCCCATCAATCCTGCTTCCATGTGTCCGACGACAAACTAGACTAGGCTACATGCAACTTAAACGAAAGTCCCAACGCGAGTTCAGAGACTGCTGTTTTGTTTTTGTGGAAACTTGGCTGAATAACAGTGTACCGGACTGTCTATCTACCAGGCCTGCTAGCCATCCGAGCTAGAGATGCTCTGTCGCCGGTGGGCTGTGTTAACGTTCTCTTAATACATCCATGGTGTTAACACGGACTGGTACAGAATTGAGGTGATTTGTATCCAACTAACTGCTAACTGCTGGTAGTTTGACTGTTAAATGCCGACGATTCTACATTCCACGCTAATTCACAGTTATGGCTTATTTTCTGCTGGCTAGACTGGCTACCTCATATACTTGTAAACTACTTAAACTACTCGGCTAAGACGGGTACATTTTAACTTAAATGTTTAAATTTTCTTCTTAGTGACTTGAATTATTGGATGTTTTGGAGAAGCCATGGTACTATGTTTACTTACCTGGTGGCTAGACTGGCTACCTCATATGTTCAGTGTCAAGCTAAAAAAGCTGTCAAAGAAACTGTTCAGAACAGGCCACTTGCTGCACTTTTTAACTCTCCATTGTTAATTGCAATACTGCACTTTATTTACTTTTCAAAGACTTGTAAGCTAGTTTGCACTGTTTCAATAAATGTAACTAATTTTCTCAACATATCTTTGATTCATTTTATCCAGCATTTGCAAGCTTTAGACTCTGTCCAGTCAGAGACATATATTGTGTAATTGATGATTTTTTAGTTTTCAGTTCAATTAATTAAATCCAACTAAATGGAACACTCACAAGATGTCACCAAAATCACTTTGTCCCCTTTAAATCTTTCAGAAAATGATGTTAGTGTATCGAATTATATCGAATCGTATCGGTGGCTGAATATCGGGATATCGTATTGTGAGCTGAATATATCTTATTGTATCGTGAGATTTGTGTATCGCTACAGCCCTAGTGCCTACTACGTTACCGCTAGTTGAAAAATATATCAGAGCAAATTGGATGTCACTGTAGCATTGGGGAAGAAAGTACACAGTGCTGCAGAAGAAACACTGTTTAAAAATTTAAAGAAATCTCACAGTCTCTGTTGAGTTGATGATGGATTTATACATACAAAGTAGAGACTGGAGTCCCTTTGCACCGTGTTCAGTCCCCCGCAATGAGTTCACTGTCAACATAAATTGGTTTAGATCTGATGGCAGTGACATCTGGACAGGTGCTTTTTCCAACCTGGACCCTATTTTCCTATGTTTTTATGTCTTAAGTGACTGATGGCAACAACAATATTTGACATTGGTCCAGTATTAAGCAAGATTGCTGCAGTCGGCGAAACAAGCTACCATGTAAGTTAATAGGGAAATTATGGCTTGTATTTACGTTCACAAAAGTGCTCGTTTTGCCACTGACAGGCTCAGATTAATATGTCTGACAACATTATGGAAAGGATTTCTAAGGAGGTCGACTAAGAAGGTCGAGTAAGAATTAAATTGCGTTAGCTAAAGCCACCAGACTCCATGTAAAAGCCACCAGACTCATCGAGCATCGTAAAATACACTTCATTCAAAGTCGACAGAAAAAAAACTATGAAAAGCCGGTCGTCTTTCCACTTTTCCAGCCATCACAACTCTAGTTTTGTTTGAAATAAGCACATAGTTTACCGATTGAAAATATGTTGGCTCAATGGAGTGTGGTGGGTTTAGCACTAGCGATATCAGAGCTGTTTTTGGTTAAACAGAAAGGTCTCAAAGAGGTTTTAAAAAGGTCTATCTCTGTAGGGATCCTTTCCATAATGTTGTCAGACACATAGAATAATAATCTGAGCCTTTCAGTGGCAAAATAATGCACTTTTAGTGGACCAAATTGACGATGCACATTTGCCCCATAGGGTAACATTCTGTGGCTGCCGGTTACAGCATTCACGCTTAATGCTGGACCAATGTCAAAGATTGTTGTTCCAGTTAGTCACTTACACACAAAACCATAGGAAAATAGGGTCCAGGTTGAAACAAACCCCAAAATTACCCTTTAATGCACTATACTATATTATCTATATAGAATGAAGGAAACCATATGGAAATGCAATACAAAATACTTTAGTTTTTAGTTTTGTCTCTAATTACTGTGATATCACATTTCAGTCTCTGTGCATCTGTCTCCTCAGTGTTTTCCATCATTGAAGAAACTCCAGTTACCATCACTCAGTAAACTCCCCTTCAAATCCATCGACCAGAAATTCTTAGACAAGAGCAGAACTCAGCTCAATGCCTTCCTCCAGGTAAACATGCAAACACTACATACTGTATTACACTTGGCTAATATTATTACTAACTTGATAAGAGGATAACTTTGGTGTTTTCACACTGTCTCATGTAATCGCTACACTTAAAAGTGCTTCTCTTTATACTTCCAAATAAGCTCTTGTTACTTTTAACATCAAACCACATGCATTTAAATACACTAGAGCAGTTATTCAAGGGCTACTTCTGCAGGGGATATATAGAAAGATTGAAGTAGTTCAAGATTTTTTTTTTTTTTTTTTTTTTTATCGAATCAGCTGAACACCACGTGTTGCGATTAAGAGTGAAGGAAATCTAAGCGATAGGGCTGTGGAATTAATCAAATTTTCATTGCTATTCCGGCTCCTAACAATCACAAAAACAAAGTAATCGAGAGAAAGGATTATTTTGCACATTCCATTTTGCAATTACTGTAAACTCTTATTTTGTCTTGTGTTTTCAAGGGGAATCCAAAAAGTTAAAAAAATGATTAAGGGAAATTTCACAGTTCAAGGTGTTTTCACTGTTGATTTGTTTAAATGTTTGAGTTTAATAAATGCAACATCTTTCCAAAAGTCAATAAGTACTCTTGTTAAATAATCGTGATATTCAATATCGACCAAAACAATTGTGATTATGATTTTTTCCATAATGGAGCAGACCTCTTAAGCGAGCAGAGAAGTTGAAACAATAAGCTAAAAGAAATGGGGAAAAAAAAAATGGTTGAAAGGTTTGGAACCACTGCACTGGACAACGACACCCAGCTCCATCCTCACACTGTCTATGTCTAGTTTATGATACCAGCTAAGTAATGTTGATTCTGTCTGTGTGTGTGTGTGTGTGTGTGTGTAGCGTCTGCTGACAGATGAGCGTTTGTGCCAGTCAGAGGCTCTCTACGCATTCCTCAGCCCGTCCCCAGAGCACCTCAAGGTAACCAATTTCTCTTACTTAGATTTTAAATAAAACAGGGCTACTAATGCAACAGTGTGATACAGATGTTACTGGTTCCATTTGACTCCTTTGCTGCCGCAGGAGATTAAATGTGAGCTGCACTTGACAACAGTAGACGGTAGGTTGCTGCAGAATGCGTGAATCCTGTTGACATCATGGTTGACAGGATCTTAGGATTTATAATAGAATAATAAATGGACTGTATTTATATAGTGCTTTTCTAGTCTTAACTACTCAAAGCGCTTTAACATAGTACAGGAACCATCCACCATTCACACACATTCATACACTGTGGCCGTACAAGGTGCCACCTGCTCATCAGATAAACATTCACACACACTTACAGTGTCTTGCCCAAGGACACTTCGACATGGGACTGATTGGCAGGCGACCGCTCTACCACTGAGCCACAGCCGCCCCTAATACAGTATGGCCGCTCTCTGTATTTCCGCTCGATGTCATGTTGTACAAAGATGTATGATATATTACATTCATTACAATTAACGACTGCATTAACAAGCTTTGTTTGTTCATTGAGGTCAGTTTTAGCAGTTGAGGCTTTAGATTAAAGATATCTGCATGTAAAGCAGCAGCAGCAAAGGGACATTGTGAAATATGTACACAATCATCTACATTATCTATTGAGCTGCTTTTAACTCAATACATGATGGCACATTAAAAAGTGGTGATGTGACTCTTCTTCATCTGCTCTGGGAATGCCCCATGATTCAGAACTACGGGCTAAAGGTTCGTGATCGCATTGAGAACATTACCCAGACTAGCTTGGAGTTCTGACCGAGGCTGTACTGTATGTAGTAAATTATCCACAAACGACATCGCAATGTGGAGCAGCAGTCTTTATTCAGACCAGTATAATGGTTGGGAATCACATCATAATGAGAAAGCCAGGAGAGCCCTCTTTCCAGGAATGGTCCACAGAGCTGGCAAAAGTGTCTTCTTTAGAAAAAAATCTCTTTCAACTCTAAGGACAGGACTGAGAAATATGTGGCAAAATGGGGAGATTACTTACAATACATGTTGCTTATTGTTGTAAGACTATACATTTGATCCATGTTTTTCTTTTATTTATTTATTTATTTATTATCTATTATTTATAATCTGATTTCCATTATGATTTGTTTTGGTTTAATTTAAGTTTTTTTTAAATCATTAATAAGCGATACATTTGGAAGTAAATCTGTTTAATCGGATATTGAAATTAAAAAGCCATTGAATTTCTAGCATTGAATATTCATGCATTGAAATTATGTATCTGAATTTTTTGCCTCTAAATTTAACAAATTTTCAACAACTAATTCTCACCTTTATTTTTCTAAGTTCATCAATTCAGAATCCAAAATTCAACTTAAAAAAATTCAATATACCAAATTCAGCATAAATATTTAGTGCTAGAAATTCAATGGCTTTTTAATTTCAAAATCCAAAGAAACAGATGAACTTCCATAGATACATGTACAGATGGCAGTTGAATTTAACAATGTTATACAATGCAGCCCTTTGCTGCGTGTCATCCCCCATCTCTCTCTCCCCCTTTCATATCTGTCCACTTTCAAATAAAGGGAAAAACCCCAAAAAATAATCTTTAAAAAAAAGAAATAATACTAATTACAACAAAGGGATGATTTGTTGCAGGAAAAATCCCTGTTTGTTTCATTTGTCTTCATCTTGCTCTGACCTGTTAGGAGCATTAGTATTATTATGTTTCCATACAGCATATTTGTATATATTGATGATATATTGTTCAATACTCGAAGGTGATGTCAATCCAGAAGAAATCGTCTTTCTCTCTGGCCTCTTTCCTGGAAAAGCTACCTGGAGACTTCTTCTCCCATACTGAGGTATGCAATCCTTCTCCACTGTTAAGTCCGCAGCAACCCATGGACTGTCTCAGTACTCCAGCTGTCTTCTGTCCTCATTCACATTGTGTGTGTGTGTAACTGCTGTTTCTAGGAGGAGGCTGACGATGACAGTGACTTGTCGGACTACGGCGATGAAGCAGACGGGCGGAGAGACGCCCTGGCTGAACCCTGCTTCATGCTCATAGGAGAGATCTTTGAACTCAGAGGAAGTGAGTAGGACACGGTTGTCTTTAATCACTGTTGCATTTTCCATTTAAATATCAATATTAGAGACGTTCCGATACTGATACCAGTATTGGAAAAGCCTCCGATACTGCCTTAAATGCTGGTATCAGTAACGGCAAATACTCAAATTTATGCACCGATCCGATACCACGTAATTCAGCCCAGAAGAAAATCTACTTTTAAAGTAGTTTGTTTATGTTCTTTTTCCATTATGACTGACTGTCAAACTGGGTAATAAAAGAAAGTTCTGTGGCGTTCATTTATTGTGTTTGTTCATGTTTCACAAAAGATTTTTACCTGAGCAAGGCCGTACAACAATGATAGAAATATCACATTGATACAGGGATAGCAGTGTAAAACACAATAAGATATATGTATTTTTAAACACACTCGGTATCGGCCGATACGCAAGTTCAGGTATTGGAATCAGTATTGGAAAGGAAAAAATGGTATTGGAACATCTCTAATCAATACACAAAACAAAAAAGTCTGACATGAAAGAGATCAAGCCCTATATAAAGACACTAAAATTGTAGGTTACACCTGTCTTTTTAGGACCAAATCATAAATTGCGATTGCATCTGAGTGAACATATCTGATGTTTCCTTCTCTTACTGTCTCTGTCTGCTCAGTGTTTAAGTGGGTGAGGAAGACTCTAATTGCACTAGTCCAGGTGACATTTGGACGAACTATCAACAAGTAAGTTGTGCAAGTTTGCATTTTGATTACCTATGCCTAGGCTGTCACACTTTGTAAATGTGGTAATGAATAACAACTAAACTACGTTGTAGAACTGACTTTTTCCATTTATTCACAGTGTCTCTGCTACCTTATTTGAGTAAAAAGCTAACTGGCAACTTCCTATTTGTCGTTGTAGTAATGTTATTGCAGGTAACTGTCTTTAACAGGCAACAAACAGCTTTCTAGTTAACAACCTACTAGTTGCAGTACATAAGAACCCTCCCGTTTTTATTGACATAGTATTTGGGAATGCATCTCCAGTGAGCATGTTGGTGTGTTTTATTAATTTCAATTGTATTTATAGTATCAAATCATAACAGGTGTTATCTCAAGACACTTTACAGATAGAGTAGGTCTAGACCACACTCTATAATTTACAAAAAAAAAAAAAAAAAATCCAGTTGTATAGTGCTCGAGATGCTACCTGTTATCACTCGTACTTAACTTCATGTTTTCTTTTATCTGAGGTCAGCTGTGAGGCTAACATCTTCTCTGCATTATTTTAGACAGATCCGGGACACAGTAAACTGGATCTTCTCTGAACAGATGTCGGTGTGTTACATCAGTGTGTTCAGGGACACCTTCTGGCCCTACGGGAAGTTGGCGCCACACGTCAAGGTCCGAACCGACATTGAACGCAGTGAAACTAAGGAACGGGCTCAACAGAAACTACTTGACAATATCCCAGGTAGCAAATGAAACCCATGTATTACATGTATGGTGTCAGGATTATGTCATATCTCGTGAGCGGGATAAAACATGCTCATGAGCAAATTATATCATTTCACAGTTGCAGACTACTCTTCGCACATCAATTCAACAACCCAGTGAGGTAGAGACCGCTTCGAGTTTGAAACAAAACATAGGGAGAGGCAAAGAATGGCACCTTCAAGTATAAAACGCTTCAGCAAGCGCACAGAGCAGGTTTGGTTTCACACTCGTAGCTGCCTGCACATCACTGGGTTGTTGAATTGGTGTGCAAAGAGTAATATCTGTGCGTGTGAAAGCATGTTTTTTAAGATTATTATTTTTTGGTTTGTGGCATTTTAGGCCTTTATTTGATATTACAACTTAGACATGAAAGAGGAGAGAGAAGGGGGGAATGACATGCATCAAAGGGCTGCAGGTTGGAACCGAGCCTGCGGCCGCTGCAGCAAGGACGGAGCCTCTGTATATGGGCGCACGCTCTACCAGGTCATCTACCAAAAGCACCATGTGGAGCATGTTTTATCGCGCTTGCGAAATATGACATAATCCTGACGCCATAAACATGCCCTGTAGATCTTAAACCTATGAACATGTCTGACCTCTTTACTTTGTTTCAATATGATCTTATATCACAGATGCTCTAGCAAATTTAGTTGGCCAGCAGAATGTCCGCTACGGAATCATCAAGATCTTCAATGCCCTGCAGGAGGCTAATGCCAACAAACATCTTCTCTATGTAAGAATAATACATATTATGTCAGACTAGGGTTGCAAAAGGGCGGAAACTTTCCATGGAAAATTAAGCTGGGGAATTTTGGAAACATTCCAATTTGGAAACTTTCATGGAAATGAATGGAAATTAATGGGAATTGATGAGAATTAACTGGAAATGTTGGGTAATTTATACAAACTCCATCTTATACAAACATAAATATAAACATTTTGTTTTGTAATATGAAATGATCTGTTCTTTGGGAGAGCCTCAATAGCCCTGCAGTAAGCTAATCAGTAGCCCAAACCATTGTCCTTTAGCTTAACATATGAAGGTAGCTAGCATGCTGCCCTTGATTTACTATGGTTATGATTATGGTTATATGCATGCTAAGCTAACCATCAGCGCTGTCTATTGTTTCCAGCCTATCAAGAACAAGTGGGCTATACAATTAACACACATAGGTTAAAAACCATATTTGAAAAACTAAATGTTGGCAAGTATGTAGTAGCCTATGCTGATTACTGCATGCATGCGTGTCATTGACGAAAATAGGGAAGACATTCAACTGAAGTTGCCTTAAATCAGGTTGTTATAACCAAGATTATGCTGCAAGATGGGGTTTTTTTCAGCTACATTTAAGTTCCCTGACTAACAGTATAATGACCAATATTACAAATATCCAGTTTATTCCCATTAATTCCCATGGAAAGTTGAAAATTTCCAGAATTTTGCAACCCTATGTCAGACAAATGTCAAGATTTCATACAATTGATTATATAAAATGTAACTACAGCCGCAAACATGATGATCATTTGTCTCACTGTCTCAGGTGTTGATGGAAATGTTACTCAAGGAAGTGTGCCCTGAACTCAGCGCGGAGGTGGACAACATCTGAACACACACACACACACACACAGGCCCATCTGTAGCTGTCCAATCATAAACTGCCAAGCTAGGCTAGGGAGATGGCCTTTTGGGTTAACCTCAGACAGAAAGCAGCTGTGTTGGTCAGAACTGAGACACATTCTGTTGGTAGAACTTTGCTGTGAAATGATAAAAAGCTGAGCTGTGACCAGACTTTAAAGGGGCTGCTGTTTGACTTTGTTGTGGTACAGATCTAAACTTGTCTGTTCTGAACAAGGAGAAATCCACATGGAGCCTGACTTTTTCCTATTTAGGCAGCCATCTAACTAGACGGATCACATTTATACCTGAAAGTCCACATTCACACAAGAACAAATTGTATTTTTGACATTATGTGACTCACGTGTACAGTTCTTTTTATTTTGTTATTTCAATAGCACTGAAACATCAGATCTGTACCACAACAAATATTTAGTTCCTGTGTAAATTATGGTGGTATATACATTACAAGGCAGAGTAACAATTTGTGAAAGGAAACATCTTGACCGTTTGGTCATCAGTTTATCTAAAGACCTTGATTTAAATGCAGCAAAGACAGTTGAATTTCAGATTTCCTGTCACCCTCTGAAGGCAACCAGTGTGTCATTGCCCACAGAGCTGTGAACATTCCTCCTACACACAACCTGAGCAACAATACTTGTGTTCTGTGATTCTTGTTAAGGCTTATAATTGTGCAATATAATGTCATGTAAAAGTCATTGTGATGATTTTATTTATGATTTATTATTGATAGATTTTATTTTTACCACAAATTGTTTAGAGAGCGTTTATATAAGCAATAAACTGCAAACAAAAAGTGGATGTGGCATTTTTGTTTTCTTAAAATGGTCTTTGAAACTACAACCCCAAATCAGAAAAAGTTGGGACAGTATGAAAAACAAATAAAAAAAAAAGTAGTGATTTCTAAATGTACTTGGACTTGTATTTCATTGCAGACAATGTGAACACAAAATATTTCATGTTTTGTTTGGTCAACTTAATTTCATTTGTAAATATACATCCTTTCCTGTCATTCAGACCTGCAACACATTCCAAAAAAGGTTGGGACAGGAGCAATTTAGGGCTAGTAATCAGGTAAATTGGTTAAATAATGATGTGATTTGAAATGGGTGATGTCAACAGGTGATTGTAATTATGATTTGGTACAAAAGCAGCACCCAAGAAAGGTCTAGTCCTTTAAGAGCAAAGACGGGCCGAGGATTGCCAGTTTGCCAACAAATGCGTGAGAAAATTATTGAAATGTTTAAAAACAATGTTCCTCAAAGAAAGATAGGAAGACATTTGCTTATTTCACCTTCAACAGTGCATAACATAATTAAAAGATTCAAGGAATGAGGAGAAATTTCAGTGCATAAAGGACAAGGGCGCAAGCCTAAGCTGAACAAACGTGATCTCTGATCCTTCAGGCGGCACTGCATCAAGAATCGTCATTCATCTAGAAGCGATATCACCAGATGGGCTCAGGACTACTTTGGCAAACCTTTGTCAAGTACCACAATACGTAGTTACATCCACAAATGCCAGTTAAAACTACTGTGCCAAAAGGAAACCCTATGTTAACAGTGTCCAGAAACGCCGTCGACTTCTCTGGGCTCGGAGGCATCTGGGATGGACCATCACACAGTGGAAACGTGTACTGTGGTCAGATGAATCAGTATTTCAGGTATTTTTTGGGAGAAATGGACGCCGTATGCTCCGGACCAAAGAAGAAAAGGATCATTCAGACTGTTACCAGCAACAAGTCCAAAAGCCAGGGTCTGTCATGGTATGGGGTTGTGTCAGTGCCCTTGGCAAAGGTAACTTGCACTTCTGTGATGGCACCATTAATGCTGAAAAGTACATAGAGATTTTGGAGCACAATATGCTGCCTTCAAGAAGACATCTTTTCCAGGGATGTCCATGCATATTTCAACAAGATGATGCAAAACCACATTTTGCACACATTACAAAGTCCTGGCTGCGGAGGATGAGGATACGGGTACTTGACTGGCCTGCCTGCAGTCCCGACCTGTGTCCAATAGAGAATGTGTGGCGCATTTTGAAGCGCAAAATGCGACAACGAAGACCCCGTACTGTTGCCCACCTTAAGACTTGTTTGCAGCAAGAATAGGACACAATTACACCTGAAACACTTCATCACTTGGTGTCTTCAGTCCCTAAATGTCTTTTAAGTGTTGTGAAAAGGAATGGCAACATTACAAAGTGGTAAATGCTTTACTGTTCCAACTTTTTTTGAAATGTGTTGCAAGAATCAAAATAGGAATTTAGTTTTTTTTTGAAAAAAACAAAACAATAAAAATCATGAGGAACACATTAAATTATGTGCTGTTGTATGGTCTGCAATGAAATAGAAGTCAAAGTACATTTAGAAATCACTACTTTCTTTTTTTATTTGTGTTTTCCATACTGTCACAACTTTTTCTGATTTGGGGTTGTACAAGATTTGCTTGAATTAAATATCCATTTAATATCTTGTGAATATAAAATATCAATATTATTACTGAAGCAGAAGACTAAAGTCTAATTCTAGGGCTGAATCCTTTTTATTTATTTTTTAAAAAGCCGTCTCCAGCATTATTCATATTTTAATTGAACCCTTCCTTGACTTACTTTTTATATATATATATATATATATATATATATATATATATATATATATATATATATATAGTGGAACTATTTGATTTTTTTCTCTCTCACAAGTGATAAAAGAAATAAAATACAATGGGGAATATATTTGATTATTTTTTAAGTTTTACAAGTCTCACAAGTGATTGATGAAATAAAATATAAGACCCTACTTTGCTTTCCCAAGAAGTTTAGACTACCTCCGCTTTTCGAAAAAAAAAATACATAACATAAAATAAATTATTTATTTAAATTATTCGTCAAGGCTGCTAGAACCAGCTCAAAATGTTCTTTAGCATTCTTGACTGATGGAGTTCCTTCTGAGGAACATGTACATCGACACCTCTATGCAGAAGGGGGGAGTCCCAAAGCCAGGATGCGTCGAGCATACAGGAGTTGTCACCCAGCTGTTACGTGAGGCACATGAAGGCAAAGGGGATTTGGCAGTCCTCTGGCTTGATCTCGCCAACTTCTACGGGTCAATCCTGCATAGGCTGGTGGAAACCTCACTTGACCGACACCACTTTCCAGATAAGATCAAGAACCTCATACTGGACTATTACAATTCTTTCACTTTGAGAGTCACCTCTGGAGCGGAAACATCTGCATTTCATCAGCTTGAGAAGGGCATTATCACTGAATGCATTATTTTCGTGATATTGTTTGACTTTGGCGATGAATATGCTGGTGAAGTCAGCAGAGGTGGAGTGCAGAGGCCCATTCACTAAGTCAGGCACACGGCAGCCCCCCATCAGAGAATTTATGAATGATCTGACGGTGACTACAACATCGGTTCCGGGGTGCAGATGGATCCTCCAAGGGCTCCAGCATCTCATCAACTGGGCCCGGATGGACTTCAAGCCAGCCAAGTCCAGATCCCTGGTGGTGAAGAAAGGGAAGGTTACAGACCAATTCTGCTTCTCACTAGGAGACATCCAGATGCCATCTGTCAAGTCAAGTCTGACAGTCAAGAGTCTGGGCAAGATCTATGACTGCACCCTGAAGGACACCGCAGCACTCCAGACAACCACCAACCAGTTGGGAACCTGGCTGACGGCTGTGGACAAGTCAGGACTGCCAGGTAAATATAAAGCCTGGATCTACCAGCACGGCATCCTACCACGACTGCTGTGGCCACTGCTGGTCTATGACGTGCTAATTACCATCGCTGAATGCTTCAAGAGGAAAGTCAGCTGTTCCCTGCGAAGTGGATAAGCCTACCACGAAGTCTCAGTGACATCGCCTTGTACGGGAGGAAGAACAAGCTGAAACTGCTGGTGTCAGAAACAACAAGTCAAGTGCTCCTGCTGGAGTTGACTGTTCCCTGGGAAGACCGGATGGAGGAGGCTTTCGAGAGGAAGAGGGCCAAGTACGAGGAGCTGGCAGCCGAATGCCGAAGCAGGGGGTGGAGGACCCGGTGCAATCCCATCGAGGTCGGGTGTGGAGGATCCGTCAGCCAGTCACTCATCAGGGCCCTCAAGTCCTCAAGGAGTGAAGGGACTGCACATCAAGAAAGCCGTCAAGAACATCACGGACACCGCCGAAAAGGTGCCAAGATGGCTGTGGGTCAAGCGGGGCAATCCGTGGATAATACAAGCTTGTCGCCTGGGCGAGGGTGTATGATGTTGTGAGGCCCGAAACACCCAATGAACCCAGGATACATCACTGATGATGTGTCTGAGTTGCACCAGAGGTGTATGTTAAGAACTAAGTTTTTTGTGCAGATATTAAGATAGTATATGAAAGTAATGTTAAATGCAATAAATTAACCAATTGAATGCACAATAAAATGAGTAAAGTGAGCAGCTGTAAAGAACTTACTGCCATTTAACCCTATATGTGTATATATATATATATATATATATATATAATATGTGTATATATATATATATATATATATATATATATATATATATATATGTATGTTTAATGGCAGTAAGTTCTTAGTGTGTTTGCAAAAGGCTTTGACAGTTTGTTTAAAGGACATGAATGCAACATGTGTTCCCCAAAAGTGGATGGGGTCTGGGGGGAGTGGGCGTGAGCATTCGTTCAGCTCTCAGTAAGCTGAGCTGAGATGCAACACAGCTGAGCCAGACATGTCAAGTTAGAGAAAGTAAAGACAGGAAGTGTATCACTTTGCCTTCAAAGTAAGAGTATAATTTGTGTCGCCAAAGACGGCTTTAATATCCATGTGGACGTTGACGACAGCCTTAGTATTGCTTTCAACTCACTATTAGATTCAATTGGTTTCAGTCAGTGTACATAAGGCCACTCACTGTTTTAACCACACCCTCGACCTTGTGCTGGCATATGGCATCGAAATTGAAGATTTAATAGTATTCCCGCAGAATCCTTTATTATCAGACCATTTCTTAATAATTTTCGAATTCTTACTACCCGACTATACAAAATTAGATAAAAGCTTCTACACTAGATGCCTATCTGACAGTGCTATAGCAAAATTTAAGGAAAATATTCCAACAGCATTTAACTCAATGTCGTACCTTAATATAACAGGACCTTTGTTAACTTCAGTCCCTCCCAAATTGATAATTTTGTAGACAGTGCTACGGCCTGCCTACGGACGACTTTAGACTCTGTTGCCCCCCTCAAACTAGCACCTTGGTATAACTCCCAAACTTGCAAATTAAAACAAATCTCGCGAAAACTTGAAAGTAAATGGTGTTCCACCAAACTGGAAGAATCTCGTTTAGATTGGCAAGAAAGTTTGAAAACCTATAGGAAGGCCCTCATAAATGCCAGATCACACTATTACTTATCACTAATATAGGAAAATAAGAACAACCCAAGGTTTCTTTTCAGCACTGTAGCCAGGCTGACAGTCACAGCTCTACTGAGCCATCTATTCCTATAGCTCTGAGCAGTGACGACTTCATGAGCTTCTTTGATGATAAAATTATAACAATTAGAGATAAAATTCATCACATTTAAACGCAGGACTGCTAGAAAGAACGACAAGACCTGACATATACTTAGACTGCTTTTACCCTATAAACCTTCAACAATTAATGTTTAAGGTCTCTTCAGCTAAGCCATCTACCTGTCTCTTAGACCCCATCCCAGCGAGGTTACTTAAAGAAGCGTTACCCGTGGTTAACACTTTACTAGATATGATTAATATGTCAATCCTGAGGTCTTAGCCAACTATAGACCTATATCTAAACTTCCCTTCCTCTCCAAAATCCTTGAGAAGGTAGTCTCCAATCAGTTATGTGATTTTCTACATAGCAATAGCTTATTTGAGGACTTTCAGTCAAGATTTAGAACGCATCATAGCACAGAGACGGCACTGGTGAAAATTACTAACGACTGTCTAACTGCTTCAGACAAAGGACTCGTCTCCGTACTTGTCTTACTAGATCTTAGTGCTGCATTCAACACTTTTGACCATACCATCCTGCTACAGAGACTGAAACACTTAGTTGCCATTAAAGGAATCGCACTAAGCTGGTTTAAGTCCTATTTATCTGATCGATCTCAATTTGTTAATATTAATGATAAATCCTCCAGGTACTCTAAAATTAACCATGGCGTTCCACGAGGCTCAGTGCTTGGACCAATTCTGTTCACCTTGTATATGCTTCCTCTAGGCAATATTATTAGGAAACATTCAATTAACTTTCATTGTTATGCAGATGACACCCAACTATACCTATCAATTAAGCCAGACGAAACCAGTCAGTTAACTAAACTCCAAGCATGTATCAAAGATATAAAAGCATGGATGACCTACAATTTTCTGATGTTAAACTCAGACAAAACTGAGGTGATTGTGCTGGGCCCTAAACACCTCCAAACCTCATTATCCAAAGATATAGTTACTCTGGATGGTATTGCCCTGGCCTCCAGCACTACTGTCAGAAATCTAGGAGTTATTTTTGATCAGGATCTCTCCTTTAATGCCCACTTAAAACAAACCTCAAGAACAGCCTTTTTTCACCTTCGTAACATTACCAAAATTAGGAACATCCTATCTCAAAACGATGCTGAAAAACTAGTCCATGCATTTGTTACTTCCAGGCTGGACTACCGTAATTCCTTATTATCAGGATGCTCAAATAAAACCCTTAAGACTCTCCAGCTGATCCAGAATGCTGCAGCACGTGTTCTGACAAGAACTAAGAAAAGAGACCATATTTCTCCTGTATTAGCTTCTCTCCATTTGCTTCCTGTAAACTCCAGGATTGAATTTAAAATCTTTCTCCTGACCTACAAAGCTCTAAACGGTCAAGCACCATTATATCTTAAAGAGCTCATAGTACCTTATTGTCCCACTAGAGCATTGCGCTCCCAGAATGCCGAGTTACTTGTGGTTTCTAGAGTCTCTAAAAGTAGATTGGGAGCCAGAGCCTTCAGCTATCAGGCTCCTCTCCTATGGAACCAGCTCCCAGTCTGGGTCTGGGGGGCAGACACTGTCACCACATTTAAGAGTAAACTTAAAACTCTCCTCTTTGATAAAGCTTATAGTTAGGGAGTGAGGAGTTGCAGCGTTCGCCTAGACCGGTGGGGAAGGGTGTATAGCTTCATACACGGCACCCCTTCTTTTCTCTGCTTCTCTTCATAGTCGTTAGATTCATCTACCATATAATCAATGATATAATCAAAGTAGAGGGAGGCAGGCCAGTACAGCCGGGGGACTTCCTTTTACACACTGAGCATCTCTCTCCTCTCTCTTCCTTTCCCTTCTTGTGTAGGGCACTCTTTGCGGTGTCCTGCTGTATCCTGCTGCACCCTGCTACGTCCAGCTATGCTCTGCTGTGCTGTGCCACATCCTGTAATGCCCTGCAGTGCCCTGTTATGACATGAACTACTACGACTACTTTTTCTAGTCACTGTTCCATTATGTTTATTGTGACTGTTATTGCCACTGTTCATCACACCCCCAACCGGCTCCGTCAGACACCACCTACCAAGAGCCTGGGTCTGTCTGAGGTTTCTCCCTAAAAGGAAGTTTTTCCTTGCCACTGTCGCACTAAATGCTTGCTCTTGAGGGAATTATAGAATTGTATACTTTGTAAATTATAGAGTGTGGTCTAGATCTACTCTATTTGTAAAGTGTCTCGAGATAACTCTTGTTGTGATTTGATACTATAAATACAATTGAATTGAATTGAAAATGAAATACAGAACAACATTTCTATGATACATTTCATTAACCACAGCAACACTTTAAGCAACTAAAGATCTGTGTGTATTGTAAAATACCTGAATTCCAAAAAACTCGGCTGAAACAATAGGTGCATAACATCTGGGACCCGATTGCTAAACGACAGTGGGCACAACTGGAGACACATGCAAAACTCTTACCACAGTCTGCACTGCAGCAGTTCATGTGGACCAAACTCTAGTTTGTTTTTCATTGCTTTGACACAGTTTTCAAAACTCTACACACTTATCCCATGACTTTAACCACAACCTGCACAACACTGTGGACTTACAGCACTTTGTTCAAATGCTAACACACTGCTGTCAAACCTGTTAACCACACATTCAAAACAGAATGGATTTTACCCCGATGCATTTAAAATACTGCTGATTGCAATTTCAGCTGAAAGCCTAACCAGGTGTCTTGTTTTAGACTTGTTGAATAGCCTACATACTGTGTGTGTGTATGTATATATATATATATATATATATAGGAAAAGCTCGTAAACATTTTTTGGGTGAAAATAAATAAACACCAAGAAATAATGAAACAGTTACATACTGTACATTGTACCATTCGAGAGAAACAGTGAACAGGTGAAAGAGCAAAGTAACCAATATGTCCAGGTAACAGGCACCACATAAGGGGCTTGAGTACCTGCCATTTTTCTTCCTCAAGAGAAAGTTTTTTCTGGATGCATGCTTTTTTAAATTAATATATATATATATATATATATATATATATATATATATATATATATATATATATATATATATATATATATATTCCTGTTTGCACATAGCTTCCCTGTCAAACAAATATATTTCTTAATTTAAAAAGTCAAAATATCAGATCGGGAGATTAGACTTTGTCAAGCTCTCTCTCTCTCTCGCTCTCTCTCTCTCGCTCTCTCTCTCTCTCTCTCTCGCTCGCTCTCGCTCTCGCTCTCGCTCTCGCTCTCGCTCTCGCTCTCTCTCTCTATTCCATTCCAATTGCTTTATTGGCATGCATGTCAGAAATAACAATATTGCCAAAGCATGAAGGATAATAATGTGAGAAGAAATACATACATACAATTCATTGAGTAAACTAAAATATATACATTTAAAAACAAAAACATGAAAGCAACAACAGTGTGTCAATATACAGTAAAATCGCTAGTGTCAAATGTAAGACAGAAAACAAAGACAAAAGCAAATGAAAATGATGAGCACATGAAAAACACTTGAAGTGAACACGTCAAATGCTTTCAGAGTTGCAGAATTGTATAACCAGCTGAGATATAACAATATCAATGGTGGGCCCAAAGGGACAGTGCAGCAGGATTTCTCACATGTGATTTTACTTAGAAATTCCCAAACCGGAAGTAACGTTAGTGCAATATTAAGAGAAACTTGATTGTGGTGTTGGGCTCAAAGCAGCAGACGACCAAGGCGCCGCCAACATTTGCCAGCTAGCAAACATTGCCTTATCCGGCGGTAACGTCATATTCAAACATCGTTCAATGGTGGGGTTTGTTTAGTACTAACGAGAGTCATATTTTCCTTAGAAAGCTAGCTAACGCTAGCTGGGCGAGGAGCTGACGTTAGTCATTAGCTGAGGTTAGCTTTCCTTATTTTTCTGTCGTTCTTATTGGCTTTACTTTGGGTTTGCCTTTCCATTGGTTAAAGCTAACAAGCTAACTAACGTAAGATAACGTTATAGGTTACTTCAAACTAACAAAAATAACCATTATTCTATACGTGGTAAACGTAATAACATTAGCCATTTTATACTAATAATAATTGTATAGTTGTGGTTATGATGATAGCCGCTAAGCTAATACCGTTAAGAGGGTTAATGCTATCTGGGAATGTGACGCTATCGTGTTCATTGTGGTTGCCTGACAACGGAAAATTAAAGAGACAGTAATGTTACCGACTTGCCCTTCAGGTGCATGTGACCACTATTTTGCCCACTAAAAACAAACTTTAATGGCACATAAGACAGTGTTGAAAGGCCCAAAGTACTTTTCTTGGATTTCCACAGCTCCACAGATAATGCACCAGTAAAGTGAACTACAAAGTGCCTCACAGCAGTACAAAACGGATCATTTTTATTCCAGCTTGCAGGTCATTAAATTGATTAGCACTTATTAGAGAGAGGAGAACTAGCTAGAAAACTAATATAACGTAGTTGAAATCATCTGCTGTAGTCTTTGGATTTGAAACCTGTATACATTTGGTCCTTCATAGCACATAGTTAAAACCAGTTTTTTTAAATGGTTGTTATAGGCCTATTAAATATTAGATATCTTCAATAATTTAAAAAGTATCAATTTTGAGTTTATGCTTTTTCAGGGTTTTATGCAGTTATATTTTATGCTGAACACTGCATTTTTTTTTGTTCTCTGTTGGGTTGTATGACTTTGCCAAAAGGAGATGGATGACGAGCTGGAGAACTTCATCAAGGAGCGGAAGGCGAGAATGGCTGAGGATATAGCCAGTTTAGAACAAGACCCTCCTTACATGGAAATGAAGGTGTGTTGGAATGATGGTTTAGTACATTCTAAACTGGTCTGTGTAGAAAAGGGTTTGTCCAATTTTACCCCGGATCTAAAAGGCCAGAGTCTTTCTGACCCCTTCGGTCAGCTTCTCAAGCTTTACCCTTTTGTGTTCGTTAATGGCAGACCAGGAAAGAATAGTCAGGATTCGTTCAGTTAAAATATAATATATCTTTAGTAAAATGATCAAATGATATTGCAAGAATACAATCATATGCATATGGTTCAGTAGCTCCTTCAAGACTTCACTCACCCTACCACCAACAAGTCTCTCCAGGTCTGACCCCGGACTTCGCATTTCCCTATTCTTTTATTTGTCTTTGGGTTCCTCCTTGCGTCTGGGTTGCCAATCGGTTAGATCACCCTCAGACTTTCTGTCTCGAGAAGATAGTGAAGTTGCGTGCTAGCCTTGGGATCGCTCTCATTCTCTTCTTCTCTCATGGCCTAAATATTGTCTGTTACTTTAAGATATTTCATGCAAGTGCATTCTGTTCCAAATGTTTATCAAGTGTTTATCAGGAGCACTCTTGCTCCAGTAAATTTGAACACGTCATATCTTACACATGCCAGACAGGAGGAGACAGCGAGGCCATCCCAGGCTACATGACATTTTATCCTACATCTGCGATAAATAACCACTTATATATACGGTATACATTCATTAATACTATTATTGTCACAAACAGACTCAACGCACATGACAAAGAGGAGAGACCAGACAGGTTAAAGTGCCAATTAATTGTTTATTGTAAAATACACAAGATAACTACAAAAGAATCATGACGTGTGGAATCAATGGTATCAGGTGTGTGGGTGAGTGAAAGATGTGTGGATAAATGACAACTGCAACAGAGGAGGTGAAACAAACCCAAACCAGGAGATGTGGAGCCTAGGAGACGGTAGAGACGCAACAATGAGAAATGACTTGCATAAATAGTCTTGGTTGAGGCCTACCCAGGTGTCCACCAATTAGCTAACGAACCCTCCCAAACTGCCAGCTCAGTCAGGAAAGCCAACAGCAGGCAGAAAAGGGAGGGGTCGTGTGTGTGTGTGTGTGTGTGTGTGTGTGTGTGTGTGTGTGTGTGTGTGTGTGTGTGTGTGTGTGTGTGTGTGTGTGTGTGTCAGTCATACATACAGGATGTATGTATGACATTTTTAAATGTATTTTAGTATTTATTTTGGAAATGTAAAGTTATGAACAGAGCACAGGGACGACCTATTTACAGCCATCTTATTGCGGATATCTTTTAATGCCTGACGTTCCTCTATTTTTGACTGACAGGCAAAACCCCACAGAGCCTATGGGTCCACCGTTAAGGAAAACATCCCTCCCAAGTCTATAGCTCAGGGCAAAGGTACAGTTCATAACCACTTTCCCCTCCTTTTAAACTCTTGATGTTTATTTTCCAAAAAGAAGATGAGCAAATAGCAATCTCCTAATAGTCTATCATTAATAGTACCCCACAATGTGTCTTGTTGTCATGTGAGCTATGTTTGTCAGAGTAGATATGTTGTTTCTTTTAAAGTGGCACTTGTGTTGTTGTGGCACGAAACTCTTCCCCTCGTGTCTCTAATTAAAAATTGATGGATGTGTTTCGTCAGAGGAGAGTTGCACCGTGGGTCTACCGCTCGGTGTCGAGTATGAGAGGAAGAAACAGAGGCTGCAGCATGAGCTCCGGATGGACTACAGGCGCTACATTGCTCAGGTGACTGTCACACACTTACCTGTTTACTCATGTGTGTTTGGCTGTTGCAGACAAGCTGGAAGCTCAGTTCAGGCTTTGTTCTACATCTGTCAATATTTTCTAATTATGTTCTAGTTTGAAATTGAGCTCAATTGTACTATAAAGCTGCGTTTCCATCATACACTTTGGGTATAGTACCTTAAAGGTATAATGGAGGATTTTCCCGAATTTTAGAAAAGAACCGCCCTCTCCACTTTTTTGAAAAAATGCACATGCACAACACTCTACCTGCTCCGAGAGGGAACGCCTATTAAACGTGTGCACGAGAGAGCATGCACACGCCTAGTTCTCCTCGTGCACGCTCTGTTTACATGTTTCCAAAAGAAGATTTGCACTTTTTCCACTGTCAGTCACCACCGGTAAGTGAAAATCTATTTACGACAAGCATCTCTATAGCTAACTTTAGCATACTACAGGCCAATAAACAAGCTATCGTCTAGCATCTAAGTTGTTTTATTCTTTTTTATTTATTTTTTATTGCTGGTGCGTTTAGAGCTTTCAAGAAGAGTCTTGTGGGATCTGATATTGACTACCAACCCGTGCCCTGTTCATCCCGACCAAGATCCAGGAGGGGGGGGGGGGTGCGCCTAGAGGCCGAGGGAGACTAGGTCAGGGCGGTGGCGCAAGAGTCAGCACCAGCCGAGAGCGGGGAGAAAGCGGTCGGGCTAGAGGCCGCAAAAAGCGAAAACTACCTAGGGACGAGCACGTACGACCGCCTTACGTAAACATATCAGCAGAATGATTGACAACGGAAAAAGAGAATCCTCCACTATACCTTTTAAGAACCGTAGAATTTTAGGCCTTAAAAAGTTTAAAATTCGCTAGTATTGTATTCTAGGCCTTTACAGGTCTTTATTTCAAAAGGGTGTTGTAGTGCTTTATTTTTCTAGTCCAAATATTTACTCACTAATATTATGACTAAAAATGAGACCAACATGCAACTTATATTGCAGCCAATCACATTTTGTGTTATTGGCGCAAGTCTCTTTCGGATTGTGCCACTGGTTTCATTCTTCAGCTATGGGGAAATGCATATTTAGCAATACATTTTTTTTTTTTTTAAAAAGTCTGAATTTAGGTCTTGGTTAAAGCCAGTTGCTAACAAGGTTTTTGAAGTCTACTGCTTCTTATGCAAATAAAGCAATGAAACTGGTAACATTGGGTGTACAGGAGCTGTAGTCTCATGCAAAAAAGTGAGAAACATCTACCTGCTGGGAAGGGTCTCCAGCAAACGACAGCCATCAGCCAGTTAGCTCTGCCGAGTATCTGGCGGCTCCAGCTACGGCCCCAGCTCTACCTCCACACTGCCTAGGCCAGACCCACACAATAGCTCCTTGTTTATGTTGTGATATGTAGGTCTTAAATTTCATTCATAATGGTCTTTTTTTTTAATTGTATGTCTATTGCAATCAGATGATAGATACCTTATTGATCCCCAAGGGGAAATTCAAGGTCCCAGTAGTTTACAGACATCGCACACAACATACACATACATCATAACAGGATGTTAAAATAACAAACAAATCCACATGAATAATATGGACAATAAAAGATACTAAATACAAAATCTGTGTGTGTGTGTGAGAATCGTTTTTGAATCGAAAATCGATATTGAATCGTGACATTTTCTGAATCATGGACCCCTACCAGGCATTTGACTTCAAGTGGGCATCTACTGCATGATGTCATTTAATATGGAAACCTGGCATCAACTCCTCTCCCTGTACTGGATATGCTGTTAATCACAAAGTATTATGGAATAAAAATACAGTATAGAAACACACTATATTTACTATTAACCTGGTATACTGAATGTGCTCAAGTGAACAAAATTGCACTGTAAACTTCATCATTTATACTAATATAAACAGGTGGGCACATTTGAGGATCCAGTATTTTTTCTAGCTTTAGATTTCAGCGTTAGCTTGATCCTCAGGTCAACACAGTTGTTGTTGTTGTTGGATCTGTTGTAGGAAGGGTAAAATTCACAATGTTCAAATCATAATGGTAGCATTTTATGTTACAGAAAAAGCACTTTGACCATGCAGAGCTGGGACCATTAATTCAACTCAATAACAGGAAATCTATCAAGGTAAATGTGTCTCTGTTAATGACTTAATGATGTCAGGTGATTTGAAAATCATGTCTTTGACTGGACAGGGTAATTATGTTTTTACACAAATCTGACTCTGTTACTGGCATATCACACATTTAACTATAAACCATGACTGTATTACTAGCTACATTTGTTTTTTTAATTAACAAAAATAACTGAACTTCCTCCGTATTACTGGATGGCTGCCAAAATCTATGCAAGAGTAATTTGAACGGAGGAGGTGAAACAGAAACCTTCTGCTAACTTTCCTCTTCATTCTTTATAGATAAAGATTCAATAAAAGATCCAAAGGGCCTGTGTTTATTTCCCATAATGTACAGAATGCATTCAAGGTACATTGTAAAAAAGATTATTGATTCCCAACCAGGGGTACATGTACTAGTTTTCAATGGATACATGGAAAGATAGTGCAGTAGCTCAACTCATGTGGAAAAAGAAAGAAGGAAATTACAATTTGATTACAAAATACATCAGTCAGCTATAACACCTGAACACTATGTGACTCAAGGTCACATAGTGTGAACATAGTGAAAACTAGTTACAAAGCGAGCAGAGAAGTTGAAAAATTTGGCTAAAAGTAATACATAAATGGTTGAAATAATGGCTAAAATGAATGGATAAACCAGCCAGTCCAAGTGGTAGTAGTACAAATTCAAACATTGATAGTCCCAGTTGCTTGAAAAAAAATTAAATTGTGACATCCACAGTTACTGTATATCCACTTTTATATCTTTAATAATGAAATAAAATCCAGTTTCAAATCAAGTTAAATGAATACAATTGGATTCACGGGTGGCGTTAATGGAAGGGTACTTGAGTTCAGCTGACATACGGTAGCTCTGGGCGTATGTCGGACACAAAAGGTTGGGAACCACAGATTTATATCAAACAAAATAAGTTGCGGTTTGGATTGCACTCAACTAAGCGTTTATGCATCAATTAGGCTGCTTGATTATGGAAATAAATCAATCACAATTATTTTGGTCAATTATTAAACTCATTGACTTTTGGAAAGATGTTGCATGTACTGAACTTTAAAAAACCCCAGTGACAATGGAATTTGCTCCCCCCTTCTTGCTCACCAAATGCTGCTTCTCTCCCTCCGCCATCTTCACTTGTGCTAGTGCTGCACCATATGAGGAAAATATGCAATATGGGATAACGTTGTTGAAAACTACAATAACGATAATACTTGCGATAAATAAGTAGATATTAAAATGTACTCAGTTCTGCGTTTCTGCTGCGTTCAGTATTCTTCTAAAATACAACAAATTGCATGTTGATTTTGAAACAAACGAAAGGAAATCATTTCTAACATTGAACAAATTGACAAATTGAACAATGAATTAAACATAAAAGGCACCACTAAAAAATGAACGACAGTAAGGTTTAAAAGTGCAGTTTTCTACTATGTTCTTTCAACTAACACAAAAAACTTTGAGTGTCTTTTACGACATGTTGCAGCCTTTCACGATATATCGCGCCAGTTGATATCGCAATGATGATGATAATAAAAAAACGATATGTTGTGCAGCTCTAACTTGCGCTGATTTTTATATGCCACCAGATACCACAAACAGGTCCTTGCTGACTATTGGCTGAGTGAGCTTAGCTGGGGAGGGGTGACAGTGCACGTGTCATTCAGAACACGAGACAAAATAAAAGTTTACTTGCAAAACGTAATGTGCAAAATAATCCTTTTCCTCGATCGCATTGTCTTTGTGATCGTTAGCTAGAGCTGGGTACCAAATTCAATACTTTTTAGGCACTGACCGAATTGCCTCCTTAGTATCTAGTATCAAAAGGAGTACCTAAGGAGTAAATCTCATCAGCGTCAGTGGGCCAGTAAGCATGCAGCATGCCTCTACCAAGATTTAATGAAGCTGCTGATTGGCTGTCTAACGTTACACGTTGTAGAGGCAGGCTGGAAACACTCTACGTTATGTAGAGACGGCTCACGTAGTAGGAGCTGAAATTAATAAATAAAAAGATTTGTGCCTTTAATGCGTTATGTTGTAATTTTCTTTTTGTTTTATAAAATTGGTATCGAAAAAAGTATTGTTAAGGACCCTGTATCAAAGTCATGGTATTGGTACCGGTATTGAATATTTTTTAACGATACCCAAAAAAGGAGTTAGGAGCCGAAATTGCAACCAAAATTTGATTAATTGCTTAATTGATTAATTGCTATGATCAATGAGGACCTATTGATAGCTGATAACATTTTGCTCCTACAATCACATTTCCTTCAGCAACACCTGCTTGAAAACCAGGCAGGTGATTTCCTCAAACCGCGCCCCCCCTCAAGGAGGGATGCCGCCACTCTAACGGAGGAGAGTAGGGGGTTGCACAGGGCTTCACGCCACGCTGAGGTGAAGACCCTCCGCCCCGAGGAGGACGAGGAGCAGTCGTCAGTTTTTCCCAGGCATTGGGACCGGCCGGGGAATCTAGTGGACCAGGACTCGGAGGAGGAGCTGGAGCTGGAGCTGATGGAAGGAAGAAGACCCAGACATATAGGGGCTGAGGCCAATTATGAGAATAGACCAACCAACAGGACTTCTGGCAGGTACGTTTATTAATGTATGTATGTTCAATATGCATGTTATAAAATAGCTGACTTGTTGTTTGTCCTTATTTATCATTTTTTGTCCATCTTTTAATTTGGCTTTTCACAGGGAGAAGAGGGAGAATCTTGTAGGCAGGGGATCGGGAGCACTGACCAGAAATGAGGATGCAGAGTTTGCCACTGGCCTTTTAATAGGTAAAAGGACTTTAATTTAAATTTTATTTATAATGACAACGCACATTAATCAACATTTCTGTAAATGTGCCAGTGTTAGCCAGCCAGCTAATTTTCAACTGTAGTCCCTTAGCCAGATGTTGGCTCTGGTCAGTTGTTTTGTGCAACTGTGCAGTTTGTAAAAAAATCAAAGGTTTAAAGGAACACGCCAACTTATTGGGACATCAGCTTATTCACCGCAACCCCGACAGTTAGACAAGTCGATACATACCCTTCTCATCTCGGAGTGATATGCTGCAGCTCTGAGCAGAGCTGCAGCATATCACTCCGCCCAAGTAGCACTGCTTCCCTTTCTGAGAATATAGTTCCCAGTTTATATACGGTTAGAAGATGGCTGTGTCTCATGTGACATTGTTATAAATCACAACATGTAAAGAGGAACATGTTGCCGTTATTTTGTCACTTATTCGGAGCAGTAGGCTAGTTGGAGCCGGTTACCTCCAGGATCTGTGCTAGGCTAAGCTAACGGTGGAGCCGTCAGACAGAGTTACGACACGCACGGAGATGAGAAGGGTATGTATCGACTTGTCTAACTCTCGGGGTTACGGTGAATAAGCTGATGTCCCAATAAGTCGGCGTGTTCCTTTTTAAGGAACATTTACTCATAAGAAATGACTGTGCACAAAATAAATTTGTGGTGTTAATTCTGAAAGGACAGTTCATACCAGAGTTATTGGTTGGTAAAGAATTTGTAAGATCGGTTTTCTGTAATGATGTACTACAAAACAGACTTGCACTAAACTGCTACAAAGAAATGATCTGGTCTCTTTTTTTGGTGTTCCATGTTTTCAGGAACAGCAGATACAGCAGATGCCTTACGGAGGAGGAAGGAGCGCTACAGACAGGACCTGCAAGAGCAGATAGCTGAACAGCATAGGAACAAGAAGAGGTGCGTTTTCAGTGATCCTTGTCTTTTCATGTACAATGTATGAATGTAACACCTGAATAATAGGGCCGGGGACGATATGCTTTTGTCCCAATTAGATTTATTTCACGATACATGGGTGCCAATTTGATTTGTATTGCGATTTTCATTCATTGCGATTCGAATTGCGAAGTGTTTTGTGATTGGATAGTATTGAGTGTTGCATTTTTATTTGCCCTCTTTAACAAAAACAAAAGTTTAATAAGACACTTTCTAAAAACTAATTGTTTTCTAAGATGAATGCACATCACATGTCAGACATGTATTTCCTTTGAAAAGAAGTACATAACATGTGTTTTCTGCATTTTCTGCTATCACTCCGTTTTGGAAACCGATGTGACGTAGTCGCCGTCAGCAGTACCGTATAAACAGAAAATATTTAGGTGACTCATTGGTATAAAAAAATATCGATTCTAGCGAAAGGAATCGATTTTTAAAAATCGTCGCAAAAAAATCACGATACATACGATTTTCCTTTTTTTTTTTCCCCCACCCCTACTGAATAATTTCAACATTTTAGGCAGGTAGATGAGACAAATTCACAGACGTGCAGATGCTGCAATGTATGATATAAAAGCCTCTGAAAGGCGGAATGTCCGTTTATAAGATATGGACAGCTACCATCCTGGCAACATGTAATGTTAAGTCAACACGTAATGTCTGAGTGTCATTAAATGCTTCCTAGTGTGTAGCTATTGATAATAAAAATAAACAACTGTGTATGTGTGTCCTTGTTGCAGGGAGAAAGATTTAGGGCTGAAGGTTGCTGCAACTGGGGCAAATGATCCTGAGAAACAGGTGAGCAGTCGCCTGACAACCAGCTCTCATTTAGTTTGGGTAAAGAAGATTGATTGATTGATTTTTCCGGTCACAGTGGATGGATACAAATTCACTGAACGTTTTGAGGATTTTGCCGTCCAGCTACATTTGCAAGAACATAATCTGTGCATTTTGGTTGTGTCTTAGCCAACATGGACAGTATTTTTTAAGTGCAAGTGCAGTTCAATGAATTTTTTTTTGTATTCATTTAACTATGATCACCAAAAGGCAGACAAAGGCCAGAATCCCAGAGCCCTGATAATATTAAAGGACAATTCCGGCGCAAAATGAACCTAGGGGTTAATAACCGAAGCATTGAGAACTTTGTAAGTGTACAGACAGTTTATTAAAAACATAGTTTATAAAGACAGTACCATTCAATGACGAACGCCGTGCTTGAGCTATGTTACTGGTTACTGGTTACACGGCGTTCGTCATTCGACTGGTCATGACTGTTTTCCCAAGATGACTCCTGCCTATATGCTGAACGGTACTGTCTTTTATAAACTATGTTTTTAATAAACTGTCTGTACACTTACAAAGTTCTCAATGCTTCGGTTTACATGTAGGGGGCCTCATTATGCTACCACGGAATTGTGGTGCTATTTTGAGCCTTGTTAGTGGACGACTAGCTTTATAAGCAAATTAGCGGTTTGCAATAAAACTGGTCAGATTTGATTAGCATGAAAACATATCCCAGAGAACGGTTGACTCGGTACCCATGTGTTATTAACCCTTAAGTTCATTTAATATAACCGTAAAACAGAAAATATGATGAAGTTGGTGTTAGGGAGGGATTTTCAACATATCACCGCTGCCGGATGAAAACCTTGTATGTTCAAAACAGGAAATGAAAACAGGCTACTTTGAAAACATTTTATTGAGCCATTTACCTCAGACGAAATCGCCTAGTCACTGTTTAAACATTTGTAAAACCCACAGACATAAAGGTTGACCAATAGCATTGATTTATGGAAAAAAATTAAATGACGAAACACGGAGATACAAGGTTTTCTGCCCGACAGCGATGATATGCTGTATACATTATATTTGTTGTTTCTCTCTCAATCCACAAATCAGCCGGACCGAATCAGGCAGTTGGGACTGCACAGAAGAGAGAATCATCGGGTGCTGGAGCCTTCTGCGACAGGAGAGAGTGAAACCTCATCCAGAGGGTTCCACAACAATGTGAAGACCGGTGTTCGAGACGGAGAGACGCCTCCTCCTGAGCAGCCCCATGTTGCCTTCCAGTCCCCTCTGCTGGAGTACAGCTCTGCCCTGAGCCTGGGGGGGGGAGGTGTGTCTCCAAACAGCCAGCCTGCTGCCCCCTCCTTACCCAGAGCCACAGACACTCCCAGGTATCCCTTGATAATTTAATTTAAACTTCACGTAAGCTACACTTCTCAAAATTTCAGTCTTGGTTGGTTTGGCGACACATGCTGTTACTGTGGTAACAGCAAGTACAGTTAATACACTGCATAAACTGCAGTGGTGTAATGTAACTAAGTACTTTTACTCAAGTACTGTACTTAAGTACAAATCTGAGGTACTTGTACAGTACTTGAGTCTTTACTTTGCATGCCATTAAATATTGTACTTTTTACTCCACTACATTAATCTGACAGCTTAGTCAGTAATACAGAAGAGCTAAACAAACTTGCATTGTCTTGAAGTAAAGAAGTCAATGAAGCAACTGCAAGCTGATTTATTTGCTGCACACAGTGTGAGTAGTTTTCCACACAACAGCAGAGAGTTGGTGACGTTGGTGAGGAGTTGGAGATGTGCAGTCTGTCGCCTGCAGCTCTTCACCCAACAGCTGACTGTGGCTGCTCCTCCCTGCAATGCTCTGATTAACTGTCCAAAAAGGTCAAAATAGTGACCGTTGTCTTGGTTTGTAGATGCATTGTTAATGAATGATTGCAGTCAGCGCTAACTTCAGTGACAAATACATTTAATTTCCTGTGACTGTTTCACAATAAAAGCCAGCCCGTCTTTTGCCATTATTTTTTTCCTTTTTTTCTTCTCATCGACATTTTTTATGTGAAATGGAAGGAAATGTTTTGGTTGCCATTAGCAGTAACTTATTACAGCTCAGATATGGCTGTGGGAGAGTGAACAGTGAGGGTTATACAGTATTAATGAGATAATTAGACATGGTAACTCTGGATTCCATGCATGCATCTTCTCCTGTGGATCTCCTGTGCCTGTGAAGCCAAGGTGAATCCAAAAAAAGTTTTGACATCTGGTTATTATAAGTTGCTTTCAGGATAGATATATATATATATATATATATATATATATATATATATATATATATATATATATATATATATATATATATATATATATATTTTTTTTTTTTATCATTGTGAAAAATAAACTTCAATATAAAGTAACTTTTAGCTCAAGATTACTTTGGCCTAGTTAGTTAACCCAGTACTAAAAGTACCCTAAGAGGAAGTCTTTCTCACCACTCAAGGTTTCTCCCTAAAAGGAAGTTTTTCCTTGCCACTAAATGCTTGGGGGAATTACTGAATTGTTGGCTCTTTGTAAATTATAGAGTGTGGTCTGGACCTACTCTTATCTGTAAAGTGTCTTGAGATAACTTGTTATGATTTGATACTATAAATTGAATTGACTAAAATTGAATACTGTGTATGTCTCATACTATAATATAGAACACCTAACCCTTCAAATACAGCCAGAAAAGACCTGCAGAAAGGTTTAGATTTGCAAATGGGATACTGTGTATGTTAACATCATTTATTTGATATCCTATTTTGTATCTTCAGAATGCTGTTGTTCCCTCCTCATCCTCCCTCCACTCTCAGTGAAGCCTACAGAAACCCATATGGAGAGCCCCATCACTACTACGGCACCAGAAACCTGCTCGACCCGAACATGGCCTACTGTAAGCACTGGCCTAAAACAACTTTCTTGGCTATGGTATTAAGTCACACATATTAAACATTTTGGTAGTAGGCTCTACAAATGCTACATTCAACATCATATTATCATAAATTTAATGTGCGTTCAATTTTTCTGTCCAGATGGTCACTTGTCTGTTCCGGGTGCCGGCCTTCCCATGTCCTACTGGAACGTACCACCGGGGGGAGCTCTGCCCAGCCAGTTTGGTGACCACAGCCCTCACAGCCAGCATAGTGGAAGCAGCTTCCCTGAGCCTCCAATACAGTAAATATCTGCCCTTCACTCTTCAGTACTTTGGCCTGGGAAGAAGGGTCAGAAAATGATTAGCAGCCAACATCAAAGTGGCAGTAAATGTGTATCTGCTTGACCAACGCACTGGCATCTTATTATCATTTGGTGGCCCTGTCAACTAGGGCTGCTCCATTATGGAAAAAAAATCGCACATCACAATTATTTTGGTCAATATTGAAAGAAATCACAATTATTTTAACACAATTATTCACTGACTTTTGGAAAGATGTTGCATTTATTGAATTTAAAAACAATGACCGTTTTTTTTTTTTCACAAATATCTTTATTGAATTTTTAACTTTTCCAAACATTCAAAAAATGAATAGACACAAGACAAAATCTCCCCCCACCCTAAAAAAAAGAAAAAAGAAAACCATGCTCACTCCAACAAAAAGTATAGTTTTACATGTCTCATGTTTTCACAAGGCATAAGAAGGGCAACCACATGTTTTTAAAATCCTCAAGTTTTCCTCTCACAATGTAGGTCAGTTTCTCTAGTGCCAGGTTGTTAGACATTAGTTTGATCCACTGGTTTATCTTTGGTCTTTCTGTTTCCTTCCAGTTCAAAGCGATTACATGTTTAGCCTGCAATAAACAGAAACTAACAAGCTTCCTCTTTGTGGTGGTCCGTTCAAAACCATTTGGAAAAATGTGTAGTAAACAGAGTTTACCGTCCATAGGCATGTTAACAATGACACAGTTAAAACAAATCAACACCTTGAACTGTTCCCTGAACACAAGACACAATGAAAGTTTACTTGAAAAATGTAATGTGCTAAATAATCGTTTTTCTCAATTACATTGTTTTTTGGGAGCCGAAATCATGATCAAAATTTGAATAATTGCACTAGCCCTACTGTCAACTCAACTCATTTCAGTGAAACTAAATATGCATATAAGCAAAAACAACAAAGACAAATGGCAACCTATTCTAATCTGCTTTATCATTTCTAACCATGGACATGGTAGCACGTTTTATGTCCCATTATATTGGACAGTTGACTAGTGACCGAAATGGAATTGCTTGTGTTGAGTAAAACTGACTTGTCATTTTAGCGAGATGTAATAAGACACGGTGACAGGACGAAAGAACAAAATCATGGTGTGATTCTGCAACTCTCATGACAGGCCTAGCAACGAGGCTGCTGCTGTCGACTCGCAAGTCAGGGTTTTCCCTTCTGACAGATCCAGATCGACCCGGGACAGGATTTTGAGCTACAGGGAGTCTTTAAAACAACAGGTAGGTTAAACCTCCCTACTGCCTTCATCGTCCATTAGAATTATTATATATAACACCAGGAACTCTTGTGCTGATGTGTAGATCTAATGACTATTATAATAACCAACAAGTATACGGATGAAATTTCCAATTTCTGCTTTTCTTAGAATAAATCCAAACAATGATTGGCAGGCTGAGGCTTGAGTTAGAAGCACAGCAAAACGTTGATGGATATGGATTTAATCTAAATTGATCACTACATAAAAATCAAATGGAGCACCTCTTTTTCAAATCCCAGCTATGAACCATTCTGTTGTCTTAACATTTTTAGAGGATGCTGTTAATAATCATCATTTAAACGGAGACGATATGCATTTAAAGGTCCAGTGTGTGTGTGTGTGTGTAACGTGTTTAGTTGTTCATTATCAAAATCTGTGTTGCCTGTTTACAAACTTGTCCTTTTCATGAATATTGACCACCACCATCAATTCCAAGTATTCCCATTGGTTTGAAATTTTACATTTCCATTCGCATGAACTGGGGTAGACGCTCCATATTAATGCACCATCTTGCAATACATTAGCCGGTAAGGGACATACAGGACATACTGCTCCGCCTTTTGCGTTTTTGCTGTCACATGATAAACTCACAGGTGCTGCTAATGCTGCTAATGGGTATTGTTGCTTCCCGGCTCCGGCAAGTTTGAAGAAGGAAACATGGAGAACCACACATATTCAAAATCCAAATTTGAAGGAACAGGAGTCTTCTTCTTTGCCCAGAAAAAGAAAGGATATTGAGAAGAGCAAGAGACCGGCTTTTTGAAGCGTGAAGGCTACCGTAGCTGTAATACCTACTTTGAACTGCGTGGCGCGAGAGTGTTAATTGCGATATATGATCTCAACGCTAGATGGGAGAAATTCCTACACATTGGACCTTTAAAGATGTAGCTTTTGAGCATTGATAGTTAAAGATGGTAAAGGATTTGTACATTCATGTTGTTGGATACCTAGTGATGGCCAAGCATTTTCTTTAATTTTCTGAGCCCACTAGATGGCGCACACTGATCTGCTATTCCTCGAGGCCTTTTCTTTAAAACGAGTGCCATTTAGTGGGCTCACAATATGAGTTGTGTATGAAGAGCATCACCTTGGCTCAGGTCCTATTTGGTTGGAAACAACATTGTTAGGGATTACAGAATACTGTGGTTGCAGGTAACTTTTAACTTTCACTGCATCCTAGTCTGACATGTTGGCAGGAAGCTTCCAGGAGATGCAACAGCATGGTTAACAACAAGGTAAAATGACCTAGTTAAGACTAAAAGCTATAGTGTAAGTTAAGTTACGCCACGCCCTTAGATCCTCATTCATTTGTCCATAGAGTTGGCTGTAGAAGTGTTTGTGAAATCTCCCACTTATCAGCTGTTCCTTCATGTCCCAGTGCCACCTCGATCCCATCCCAGTCCTTCATCTTTCTCCTCTAGTTGCTCTATGATGCTGAAGCTACAAAGATCCTCTCTACTACCCCCTTAAGCTTGCATTTTTGTGCCACTGCAGGCTCACACAAAGCTTTACCAGGTGGCTCGTCATCACTGATATATTTGGGTTGTATGTTGAGCTGATGGTTGGAACTTAATTTTGTTATTCGATAAGTCACTGTGTTCAAAATACCAATTTTTCTATATTAGGACATCCCAGAGTGTATTATGCTTATACTTGTGCATGGGCCCCTCTATTATTATAGAGTTTTAGGTACCAATTCCTGTTCCATATTCAGGAATCATGGTGTCTGATGCTCTGTGCCTTGTGTGATACATGCATATGTTGTAGAACTGTTGCACCTGCAACCTTCATTTAACAACGTGTGATAAGTTAAACTAACGTGGGAAAACCCTGACGAACTTTCGGTAAATTTGAGATTTGCTCTGCAAGTCAGTCTGGCTAAGAGCCCATTCAAGCCCATTTCCAATTTTTCCAAATCGAGGCACCAATCACAACCGTTGAGGCGGGCTTTACACGATGACGATAGCGCAGCGACGGCAAGCAGCTTCTTGTTTACATTCAACATGATGGCCACCGATGCACAGCAACCCGTAGATGCCGCTGTCGCTGCTACGTCACCCAGACCTGGTCTGATTGGTTGAAGGACTATCCAATTGCGCCCAAAGGCATTTCAGCGGCGTCTGTTGGTGACGCCCCTTAGGAAATGGGCTGCGAATTAACCTTTCCCAGACCCACTCTGAGAAGGGTCTGGTGTCAACCAGGCTAAAGTTAATCTAAAATGTGAACATGAACTTGCTACTCATTAAACCTCAAAATAGCCCCAATTACCAATTGTTTTGGTATCAAGATTATATTACAGAAATGTACTGATTCATATCTTTGTTTGAAAGACTGAGTTCTTTTTTTATATTTTTGGTTTTACACAATGGGCATCCCGATAAATTTGTCTGAGAGTAATATAATTCACTGAAACTTACCAAATGCATCACTGGGTCAGTTGGAAATAATTGTACTTACACAAAGCAGGAGAAGATGTAGTGAAGAACAGTGTGTTCAGAGAATAACAATTGTCATTTGAGGATTTGGATGTAACTTAGAAAATCCTGTACTGCAGATCCAGGAGCAACAGGAACAGAGGCGTCTAGAGAGGGACGAGAGGGAGCGCCACGAGGCCCGGCTGGAGGCCGACATGAGGAAGCACCAGCCCTGGGGCCGAGGAGGCGGAGGAGCCCCACTCAGAGACAGCACTGGAAACCTCATCGGTACGTCAGAGTATGGTTTCATACAAGTCAAGTTTATTTATACAGCACATTTCATACGACAGGCGCAAACTCAATGTGCTTCAAAATAAAAGCAAGCAAGAAAAAAATACAAGATAACATATAAGATAAGGAGGTTTTGCATATACAGAAACATGTAAGATTAAATAAAAACAAAGTAACAAGATAAAATGGTATTACAATAAAAATAGAATAACATAAGTATGGATTATCTAATTAAAAAAGATATTAATAAAAATGCTAATTCTATGATAAAGCAAGGTATTTTCTTGTTTTACAACTTTTTTCTGAAAGATAATTACACTATTGTCCACTAATGATAAGTTCTTACCAGTTGTTGTTGTTGTTGTTGTGGCCAGCTGACCTCAACCAGATGCACAAACTGAATGAGGAGGCCTACATCAACCCGGAGCAGTGGCAGAGGAGGGCTACGGCTGCCATGACGGCCCGCCAGGCGGAGCTCCCTGACCCCGATGACAGACTCTCTGTCTCTGGTACTGTAGCAGAGCGCAGTAGCCATGACACTAGCGACAGGCTCTCTGGTACAGTAGCCATCTTTTTTTTGCAATGTATTGTAGACGTGCTCATTAGAACACCTCTCGCCTCACAGCCTGCGCTGGAACATGCAACATTTGAAAGTAACAGAGACATTTTAATCATACCTTCCACACCGTAAACAAAGCACTGTAAAATACAAAGACAAGAGGGACACTGCTGCTTTTATAAATGCCTAGAGAAGCATTCAGGTCTACATACAAAGCGTCATATTTGCTTCTCGACTAAGAAATGAACACTAGCACCAGAGCATGGCAGCGAAGGTTTGTGCTCCACCTTCTAATATATACTGATGTCCTCAGCTACTGCTAGATTTTTATTTAGAAAAGAAGGTTCTTTGGTGCTACTCGCATAGAACTGACTCATGTTTCCGTCTTTTGTAGGTTTTACCCATGCCCAAACCCCCCAGTTTGCCCGAGGCAATGTGTTTTCCAACCAGCCCAGCCAACAACAGCTCCACGAGCAGGACAAGTACAAAGCTTACCTCAAACAGCAGGTACCGCTCCAAACTACTTTTACGTCTTGTGGTATGGTAGGCGGGTATCACTTCTGCTGGCAGCCATCCAAACATTTGTTTTGGGGTTGTGTTAATGGATTAATCTGTGTTTTGTTTTTTTACAGATTGAGGAGAAAATGCGTAAAAAGGCAGAGGAGAGGGAACAGACAAGATTGGAGGAGGAGAAAGAGGAGAAGAGGCTGGCGGAGCAGAGGGCTCGCATCCAGAGGGAGTATGATGAAGAACAAGAGAGGAAGAAACGGAAGGAAATGGAGGTGAGTCACACTTGTGTTTAATAATTGCACTTGATCCCTTAATTATTACTAAATACTACTCTGCAGGAAAATGTGATAACATTTGCATTTCATTAAATATGGCAAGAAGTTGAAGTTGACTCTCCAATTCTCCCCCCTTACCCCTCTTATCTATCGCTGCTGTGCTCTTTTTCCTGTCTCTCAGCAAAAGGCCAAGAATGAAGAGCTGATTAAGCTGGCTGAACAGAGGAAGAAGGAAATGGAGAGAGAGAAGAAGGAAGCAGAAGAAAAGGAGAGCAGAGCAGCACAGAGAAGAGAGTACGAGAGGGAGAGGCAGGCTCGGGTGGAGGAGGTTAGTTTACTCCACACTGCAATTGAGAGACATTAAAAGTTTATTTTAATTTCTTTTTTTTTAAAGATTAGTAACACTAGTAAGGCCAGCATTCCATTTACTCCATTTACTTCTTGAAGCAGTTAAGTTATTCATTTTGATCTATTTTTTTAAACAATAACTACGACTTGACAAAGTAACTATTTAAAAGTCAGTTTATGGCCTTTAGACTCACACACACTTCCGTCCCGTATTGGTTGAGCCGACACTAAAGAATATAATATTTATAATTAGTTTAGCTAGTGCAGCAAGCGAAACTGCTACGTGAGTTACGTCTAACTAGGACGTGTAATGTTGTCGCTTGACTGTAACTGAGGCACCTGTCCCGTCAGCGCCTGAGGCCGGCGAGCTGCAATGATACAGGCGAGCCAGGTGCTCCTCGTCCTCAGATGAAGATTCCTCATCTGATGAAAGTGACGGGTCATTGATCTGTCCCCAATCCGATTCTCCCTCACTAATGTCCAAATCTAGCTTGCTCGAGCAATGATATGGCAGACACCTTATCAAAACACATGTAAACAATACAGCGTTGCTAGGCCACCGGCCGTGTTGTGAATGCTAAGCGCAGCAATGTACATCGGGGGGGGTAAAATTTACCCGCTGGCTGTTTAAGGTATAAATGTTCATATTTTCATTTTCTTTTTATACCACACTCCTCCATAACTCATTAGATGATTAATAAACCCATTTTAGGAAAAGTCATGGACTGAGAGAGGAAGGGGTTTTATAATAAGAGTCATATGCATTTAAAAATGCCAAGCGGGAAAATTTTAACTGTTGGCCATTTTAGTGTTAAAGATTTTTTTTGGGGAATGGGAATCTGTGAAATTTAGAAACTGTAAGTCTCAATATCGTTTAAATATAACATAACATAATAACATAATAATATAACATACTTTTACTAAATAATTTTACAACAGTTATCCAGTAATAATCAGCAAACTTCCAATATTAGCCCTGTAATCGGTCTCATTAGAATACTGGCAGTGAATTGTTGCAGCTGGCACTGTTTTGCCTTTACACTTGTGTTGTCAGCTTGTGGTCTTTTGCTTGCAGAAGGACAAAAAGGCGTAGGGCCACAGACCTCTCTTTCACGACTGCCTTCGTCATAGATTCAACACGCTGTATTAACCGAACAGCTTTCACCGACAGTGTTGGATAACTATAGGCAATACCACAGCGGCTCAACAACAGAATAGTATTTTTTCACAAATTTTAAACCTAATTGTTTATACTTGGCGATTTTATTTTTTATTTTTTTTTAAATCATTCAGATCTGGCTAGGTTGTTAATACCACATTTTCCTGTGGTGTGACAGACTAAGGACACATTTTGTTTTGTTTTACCAGGACTTAATATTCCCTCTTTGGCAGTCTTGAGTCACACAGACAGACAGTGGGCGACAACCATCAAGTTACATTTTTATTTATTTGATGAAATTCTTATGCAGTCAATGACTGCTGTGTTCTTAGATCTGCAGGGAGCCCTCACCTCCAATCCCCGCTCTGCAGAGGAAACTGGATGGACTAAACCAGTACACCCCCAGGCCCCCCACTGTTGACAGCCAGCGTTCAACTGCCCCACTGTCTGTGAGTCACACACACACACACACACTCACTCACTCACTCACTCACTCACTCACTCACTCACTCACTCACTCACATACACATGCACGCGCCCAGACACTTTTTGTCTCTGTATAAAAGAGAGAGATATGTTCTCATCAACTTCTTTCCTGGATGCATTCTCTCCCCCTTTGCGTATCTCTATTTTAATACCTTTTTACCACATACCACATTTCTATCTTTCAGGAGCGCTCTTTATCTGGTCTCCAGTCCCCTCCTGTCCCTGCTTGTAGGAATCAGCTCCGAGCTGCAGGTACTGTATCAGCAGATGAAAAATGGGATCTGAGCGTTGCACATTCTTTGAACCAAACACTAATGCCGTTTTTCCATTACATGGTACCTACTCGGTATGTACCGCTGGTACGTGGCTGGTCATCATAGCGCCAGACACACACTGAACGTCGAAGGTGTGTTGTTTTTGATTCTCGACATGTGGCTGTTGCCACAGCCAGAAGACACATTTAGTTTCAAAAGAAGCTGGAGGCAGCAAAAAAAACACCGCTGGCTAAACTATTTACAAATGGCGGCTTTGTTCAGGACACCCCCGTCTGTCACTAGCAATGATTACACAGTGATTAGTGACGATTCTCTCCGACCAATCAGTAGTCTGCAGGTTTTCACGTCACCTTTTGGTATCGCCTTGACGGAGGTGATACTTAAAAAAGTACCTGTTGGCAGGTACCAGAGACTTTTTTTTTTTTTTTTTTTCATAATGGAAAACCAAAAAAGGCGATTAGAGTCGAGGCAGGGTTGAGCAGGTACCATGTAATGGAAAAACGCCATAAGACTAAGACATAAGACAGATTTGGCAGTCTGTCCCATGGACAGGGTTAAAATGTTTCAACAGGCAGTAAAATTTGTTTCACAGTTCCTGGACCATACATCCTCCCATTGATCACAAAAACAGAATAATCGAGAAAAACTATTATTTTGGCTCATTACATTTTGCAAGTAAACTCTTATTTTCTTTTGTGTTCTGAATGAAAAAATAAAGTTTAAATAGGAAAAGTATTAAGGCAAATTTCACAGTTGTTTTTTTTTTTTACTGTTGATTTATTTAACTTTTTCCACTGTTTTTTCAAGTTCAATAATTGCAACATCCTTCCAGAAATCAACGAGTAATCGTGTTAAATATCGTGATTTCAATTTTCCATAATCAAGCAGCCCTAACTTAATGTGTCACATCTGTGATGTAAACTGTTGTTATTGGTATTAAAAGCAATGTTTCAGATGTAGACTGTGTTTGTGTGTTTTCAGGTGACCAGCACAAAGTGTTCAGCGAGCTGTCAGTGCTGCGTCGGCAGCTTCGCAGTGAACAGAAACGGCTGGAGGGCCGTCTGCAGCAGGGCGACTGGGAGGAACTAGACTCTGCTCTGAGTGACCGGTCAGTGTGTGTGTGTGGGTGTAGGTATAAACTGGTTAGCTAACGAGCAGAGAAGTTGAAACGGTGAAGGATAAGTGGTTGAAAAATAGTTAGCTTAAACTAAAGTCATGGATAAACGGTTAAAATAGCTAAAACTAAAGGATTAATGATTAAAATTAAGGGTGTCACGATTTCGATTTCTAAATCGAAATCTATTGAAATTAAGTCACAATCTTGAATATCGAATAAAAAAATGGAATTGTCGATACTGCCACGCCCCCATGTCACGTCCAGTCGGCTTGCCAAGCAGAAAAAAATACACGTGCTGAAGTGCTGCGAGTCAGTCAACCTCCTCTAACTTAGCTACAGCCAGTCAAAAGATAGCATGGCAACTGCAGATGCTGGAGACACATTGACAGAACTTGAGCCCCCTCCTCTTTCACTGAAGTCGCCGGTGTGGAAGTATTTTGGATTTCCAGTGAGTTATGTTGACAACATTTGCGTTGTCGACAAAAAAAAAACAGTTTGCAAGCTCTGCTATACGCGTGTACCATATTCTGTGCTTTACCATTGCACATTAGGCTAGCAGAGATTCCTTCTGCTTTAGCTTAAAGGAACACGCCGACTTATTATGCTGCAGCTCTGAGCAGAGCTGCAAGCGTATTACTCCGCCCAAGTAGCACTGCTTCCCTTTCTGAGAATATAGTTCCCAGTTTGTATACAGTTAGAAGATGGCTGTGTCTCATGTGACATTGACTACGTTTACATGCAGCCAATAGTCGGGTTAAGGTCACTATTCGGGTTTCTGAAACATTCGGAATAACCCGTTTACATGCGAGAGCAGAGAGAGTTACTCCTGTATACATGGAATTTGTAATCAATTGGCAATATCCCGATGTAAACGGCGACGCACGGTTAGCGTCTGGACGTACGGACAACCTTAAGACGCAATATGCGTCATTTCAACAAACACAACAACAAAAGACATTATATTCATGGTTTTCACCACACTAATAAAGAAGACGCGCATACAAGAAGTTCCTCTACTCAAAAGACCAAGATTCCTTGCGAATAGAACATGCGCAGAACACAAATCAATGTTGCTTTTGATGGGGATATGCCGATACGCATTTACATGACCAAATATTCGGGTTAGAAAAGTGGTAACCCAGGGGTCATATTCGGGTTTTTAAAAACCGGAATATGAGCATATTTGGCTTTCACCTGTTTATTTTTTATGTATCGATCAGCTCAGGAACTTACAGCCAGACAGCTCACCTGTCTGTGTCTCTGTGCTTTATGCCATTATACATTTCTGCCCTATCTATTGCCGTTTCTGATTAAAGAGCTGTGAGCCATGATTTGCCCATATTTCTCAGACTTTATGGTTAATAACAAGCGTGAGGATGCTGTGCCATATGAGCGACTGATGCCAATTAGGTTTGTAAGCATTTGTGTGTTCTTGTCTTTCTTTGTGCAGACATCGGGAGCGTCCGCCGGTGAGCGTGTTTGATATGGCCAGGCTGCGGCTCCAGGCGCCGGTCCGAAGGCCGAACTCCAGAAACATGGAGCCTAGAAACCTGATGCAAATCCACGACTCCCTTCAGCGCAAATACACAGGTAATACACAAGTCCTACTCTCTTGTGTTCTGCTGCAAACCAACCTTATTAGCTGTGACTGGTTTGTATGTATGTGTGTGTGTGAGTCAGACAGTGAGTCCAGGCTGGGCTTCAGTGAGGTTCCTAAGAGGGAGGAAGTGGGTGTGGCCAACGGGAGGAGGCGGGACCTCAGGGATCCATATCACCAGTTCAGCAGCCAGAGGTCTACAATCCAGGACGGTCAGCGCTCACTGCATTTCTTATGTTTGAAAATGTTTTTTTTTTATTGAGCCAAAGATTATTGTACAGACAGTAACCTAGTCAAGTCAATGTTTTTTTTTTTTTTTTATTAGAAAGGTGAGCGTAAGATTACAACCATTAATCCGTATTAATTTATCCCTTTGCAGTAGTTTTAAATAGAGATGTATCTGGGGTAGAACAGCATATTTCCGTTCAATTATATTCAATTAGAAAGTATTGAATCTCTAAGTTTCTAATGTAGATGTTGAGGATGAATGTCTCCTCTGTGGCCCCATTTCCAACTGATACGGACATGTGATCTTAATCTGGATGATAAAATCTAATCCACATCCATTTTGTATTTACACTTGGTATTAATAAGCAATTCTGCCCCCACTGTGATTAGATCTTAATATGCAAACTAGTTAGGTGGGGCTGGCAGGCTTGTCAACAAATGTGAGGAGTTGTATTTGCTGACCCAACTAAATGGTGATCTTGGTTAGAGAAGAAAAAGGCTCAAGGAATGGCAATTCAGTGTTCTTTCAACCCTTTGTTGAACAGAGAGCGGAGTTAGGTGATGTGGAGGTGGTCTGGTACATGAAACGTTACGCGTGTGTCTCACCTGCGTCAACATGCTTTTTTTTTTTCTCTCTCTCCATTATTCAGATATCCAGATGCAGATCACATGTTAATGCCAGTTGTATATGGTCTATAGTTTTAGATATTTCTGTGATAGTCTATATCCACGACGTTCCACTTCCAGGATTGCTCCGGTGCCACAGGAAATTCCGCCAGATGCATGTCTTTTCACCGATGTCCGTTACCATCCGCTTTCTTTGTATAGTAATTTTAAACTCTGGTGGATTTGTGAGGACTCTGGTTAACTGCTCCTCAGATCTCTGCAGGGTAAATCCAGACAGCTAGCTAGACTATCTGTCCAATCTGAGTTTTCTGTTGCACGACTAAAACAACTTTTGAACATACACGTTCCACCAAACAAGTTCCTTCACGAGGCTATTTTGCAGTGGCTCCGTTCGGAGCTTAGCACCGCCCAAGATGATTGTGATTGGTTTAAAGAAATGCCTATAAACCAGAGCACGTTTTTCTTCCATCCCGGAATGCTGTGTGGACTAGCCAGACCCTCCTCCTGTGGAGGAAGGTCTGGCAAAGCGAGACTATTTCTGTGGTAGTAAAAAAAAAAAAAAAAAAAAAAAAATAGACAATTTTGTTGTTCTTGTATTGCAGATTATTTTGACCTGTCCCCACTGCAGCAAAATGATTATGTGGTGAGTTGAATATAATAATTGCTTGGTTTTAATCAAGTTGCTGTGCTTTAGATACAAACACATGTCCACCTGATTCCATCCGGTTTATATTTACTGTAAACGACTAACTAGTTACTGTTGGAGTGGAATTGTGAAAATAGTTGTTTGTGTTACAGAGGAGTGTGATGGGGTCTGCAAGAGGTTCTCTGCTGGACTCAGAGAGTGCTTTCATTGGTAAGTCCGCCCTGATGCAGATATTATGATAAAGGCCTTTTTACTGTCATTATTTGTATCAAGACATGCAATATTTTAGCAATAGGTGCAGACATTTGAGAATAATTTGGAGTTGTGGATCTCTCGGTTTCACAACACACAGCCACCAGAAGCTGTTAGATTTACGACAGAACTGATGTATTATTCTCTTCCCTGGGACACAAACGTCCTTTTACTGCCACCGGTCTTGATTCAGATTTGAGAGATTGACCAGCTCGTGTTACTGAAGGATGTGACCATGATTGACATGTCAAACTTGAAAACAATATTCTATGGGCAGAAAGTTAATATTTGTATCCTTTTAAACACAATGAGCTCATCTGCTTGGGTTTCATCTAAAACGAGTGCAATGTTCCTACAACTTAAGAGCCAAACGGGTACGAAGTTATGAATCTTCACAGCTTGACATGATTTAAGGTAACTGAATCGGCATCTATTAGGTATAAAGGACAGACAATTTAAGATATATGTATTATATAGGGGTGTTGAAATGAATCGTTGCATGCAGTGACAGACCATAATCAGTTACAGTCTACTGATGGTACTTGTTGATTTTCCTGTCGCTACTTTTGTTTTTTTGTCTGTCTGAATTTGTCGATATCCCGATACGTCACCTCCTTAATATTATTATTTATTGCTACACATGGTTGTAGCAATAAATATCGAATCATGAGACCAGTGAAGATTCACACCCTTGGTATTATATATAAGTAGCTAGTATTACCAGGTTAATGTGAATACAGTAAAGAGGAGTGGAACTAAGTGGGAGGAAAGATGTGGGGACAACAAACGGTAGCAGAAGTGCATCCTCTCCAAGTTTGCGTAGTTGAGATGACTGTGGGCTAATTTAGCTTTTGGCTGTCTGTGTGCGGTGTGTTGAGACCCCCTAGGCGATGCCTTTCCAGTGCCACGCACCCCGGAGCTTGAAAAAGCCCCACTGCTGTCAGCCAGAGAGAGGAGGCGGCTGGCCAAACAGCCACGGCGCCCCCAGGTACTCTTGCTTCACACAGCACACACTCCTCACAGGTTTCTGATGCGTGGCGGAGCTTTGTTTTTTTCAAATCACAAAGTCGTATCGTCGTGTCCTGCACTTGTTTCAGGATGGAGCTGCTTCCAGCCAGCCCTTTGGCCAACACGATGACTACTCCCTCCACACAAACAGCCGGCAGCAGGAAGCGGAGCCCAGCGGTGAGGGGGGGAGCCGATACAGGACAGACCGCCTGAGGGCTCTCAGTCGTCGTGGCAACACAGCTGGTATGACTTGAAAAATACAGTTCTTTTATTTTCTATAATTATTCTATATACCATAGTAGAGTATTTTTCAAGGATGTCTGAATCACGGCTTTAAAGCTGCTGTGGGTAGAATGCAATGAAACGCCAGAATTGGAAGTAGAGCGAGACGTCGTCTTCCTGAAGCTCTCCCTCTCCCCTCTTCATTAAATTCAGCCAGTATTCTAATAATCAAGGGGACTGCTGATTCTAGTTTGATAAAGAATAGCACTGCCATTGCAATTATTTGTTTAGGCTCATTAAGTTCTGTAGCAGTCCATGCAGGGTGATGCTCTCATGCAAACGACGAGGTGGGTGTTTAACTCTTTTAGCGTTTGACTCCCTGTCTCCTGTTCTTCAGGACCAGTGGATCTGTCTGATGACAGCTCCTCCCCTCCCCGGTTTCCTCTTCACAATCTTAACCATCGAAGCTCTGTAGAAAGTGTCTCCACGGACCCCTGGATGCGGCCAGGAACATCGGACACACTGAAAGGTTTGGACCGACCATCAAGAAGGGAGCGCTTGGTGACGTAGTGCTGCGTATGTCCCCCGAGACTGGGAGGTTTCGTCCTAACACGCTCTTTGAATCAAGAGATCATGGTTGTTTTAACTTATGGATATGTCAATATGAATGTCTGGAAATGATAATTATGGGTATGTACTTTTCGTTAAAATATTGTTTTTAAGTCAGAACCTCAATATCACAGTGAGAACACATGTTGTATTATTTTATTAATGACTAAATTATGTCTGAAATAAATTATATTCTAAGTATATGAACTGCATTTTGATTGTTTGCATCCTTTGACAAGGCATCACACTCAAATTTACAAAACTTAAACGAGATGATCCAACACATTATTTTTATATTACACAACTCAATGTACATCTTCTAAAAATGTGTGAAATGTATTTAGGTATTTAAAACCCCCACGTTTATATGAAGATTTGTGCTTTTACCTTTTATTCAGATCCTATAACATGGCAGCAATTTGGACTTCACTACAACTTGCATGAACACTATTAACTGTATTATAGTTAAAATTAGATAATATATTATAGCCAAGTTAGATGAGAAGATCGATACCACTCTCTTGTTCAATATGACGCTAGAGCCAACAGCCAGGTAGCGTAGCTTAGCTTAGCATAAAGGCTGGAAACGCAAACAACTAAAAACTGAAACTCACTAGTTTGTTTGTTTGTTTGTTTGTTTGTTTGTTTGTTTGTGTTTGAAATTGTGTAAAGCAATTTATTACAGATTAGACATCTGCACTCTAGGCGATGCATCATATGCCAGTAGCACTGCATTAATATCCAAGTTGTGGAAAGAAGTATTCAGTCTGAAAATTGTACTTTCCTTAAAAGCAACAAGACCTTTCCATCCACCATGAATTGACCTGATACCATCCTGTTTGCAAGAATACGAGATTGCTATGCAATGATCTACTTTATTCTGTCTCGTTTCAGTCAACACACTTTCCAAAAGAAGATGCTGAACTCATGGCAACCTGCTGAGTTTCACTTATTTTATTGAACTAAACATCACTACGTTAGTGTTGTCACACAGAGCTAATCTAGTGTGGCTGGTTTTCCATTTTCTCGAGCTTTACAGCATTTGGAGCTTCCTGCTGTTACACATTGCCCAGTGAAATCGTGAGCAGTCATTACATGATTCACTGTCTGTGGAGCAGCACCAGGATTTGTCTCCAAGTCACAACCTGAATAATGTCTTTTATCTGCTGTTCAGTAAAAGTAAAGACTCCCATTTAGGCTGGATGTTTCCTCTGTCTGAAAAGGCCTGTGAGAAGCCGGTCTTCTACATCATCCACCAAACCAAACAATTTAAAACAAGCAAACAACCACAGCTTTTCATTTTCTCATCATTTGTCTTCCGGGTTTGATTTCCTGACCACGTAAAAACAGAGCTGTTCAATCAAATTTGAATGGTCCCACTAGAACATGAATGCAGCAGAACAAATCACAAATCCAAGATGTGGATTTCCACCTGTCACGATTCAAGACTGGAGAGGAGGCTTTTAAAGTGCACAATTTGTGTATTTATTACCGAAGACAACACCAAAACATACTCAACCCCAAAATACAAAATAAAACACTAAACTGAAGCAAAATAACAACAAACAAACCGGGAACCTCACAGCAAGCTGCCAAGTCTCTTCTTTATTCTCCTGAAGCCCTTGTAACTCAGCCTCCCCTAATTGGACCGTACCACCTGCACAGGTGATTATAGGGTGAGCTAACCTGGGCAAGCAACATTAACACTTAGTTCTCAAAACATCATTACAATTGGATAGATCAGTTACTGTTGACATTACTATTTATACATATGTGCACCCACAACAATAGGCCCCCCAAATATTATAAAAATGTAATTTACTGCAGAACTATCGTACCTATTGTTCTACACCTTAGGATTGCCCAGCCCCTCCCTACAGAAAGGACCTAATGAGGCACACCTGCAGCACATAAGCTGGTGAGCAGCTGGGGCCTGTACTGCGAATCCAGATCAACATGCTCTGGATCTCTTTCAGTTCCCCGGCTTCACTAATCCTAACCGCGGTCCCGCATAACCTGTGTCACAACGGTGGTTATCAACTAGTTCAATCAACCCAGGGTTTCCCAATCTAGAGACGCGCGCGTTGACATAAAAGAGGCGGTGTTTGCACATCGTGACCAATCGCAAACATCTACCAGAGTCACATATTTTACATCAGAAGAGCAAACTATAATTCTACATAAATATGAAGAACACAGACACGGTTTACAGGCAAAAAGCAATCCAGTCGCTGCTTCCTAAAACAGGAAGGAAAGCTGGCAAAAAAAATAGCCGACGCTGTAAATGTGTAAATCACAACACTTATCAATATCACTTCCCCATCAGTCAGGCACAGGATCTGACCATAATTACACACAGAATTAATTATACCTCGTTAACGCCAAATCTTGCAAAACAGGCCCACATCACAAGCAGAACCATAGCAAAACACTGGGAACCCATAAAACCTGCTGAACAGGCCTATGTCAAATAATAAAGTAACAAATAAACTAAAACAATAACCTACAACATTACACTGAAATTAAGGATTAAGCAGACACCAAACAGTATTCATTTTGGGAACAGGGCCTAATGAAAAGGGACAAAGGAAGCCTTTTCATACCATCCAAAAGGGAGAATTTATAATGGTGTCAAAACACACACACACACACACGCACACACACACACACACACACACACACACACACACACACACACACACACACACAACTTCACACTCTCTTTCCTGCCTGGATGGGCACTGTCGCTTGCTCCCCCCCCCCCCCTCTGTCTGTATAAGTGATGACCTTCTCAAGCATTGGATAGGAAGGAAGATAGAAGCCATCTAAACTCTGCTACGCCCCCATTACTCAACCAGACACCCCAGTGTCAATATACCTACACGCACACACGTACACACACACGTACACACACGTACACACACACACACACACACACACACACACACACACACACACACACACACACACACACACACACACACACACACACACACACACACACACTACATTCCACTCAGCATTACACTGACTCAGGAAGGCCACAGCAGCATAGCATGGCTAGCAACTTCATCCAAAAATTGATTGTCCAGGCAAAAACCTCATCGGCTGGTTGGAACAATTTATTGCTCCAAACTCATTTTATGGTCTTTAACTTTCCGGCAGCTGTTGCGTTTTCTTGAATTTGAGAAAGGAGAGGCTTGGTCCAATAAAGATTTAATAACAAAATGGCATGACAAAACAAGTTTTTACGCTGCAGCGGGCTGAAATAGCTGTCTCTCCTAACTGATCCACACCTATTCAGTGCCCTTCAGACCCTCCGCTTGGTCACTATATTCTCCTGGAGATGTGGGCGGTTCCTTTTCCCCACGTGGTTTAGGACTATTTTCTATTGAGAATGAGGAGATGTCGTGACGACACAGCGCCCTGCCCCCTTCCGCCATTTTGGGAGGATACCTGCCAGCACGCATTCATTGTTTGTGTTGGTAGCAGAGGAGGTTGTTACAATTCCACACTGTTTTAGAATGCCTGGAAAACACTGCTGTGTATAAAACTGCTCCAGTGTCTCACACGATTGTCGTGGAAACTGTGGGAACCGTGTGTTACAGTTTTTCCGTTACCCTACATGGAAAAAGCATGAAGGAGAGCATGTCTCCGATATGACAAGGAGACGTCGGATTTCTTGGGTGGCTCTACAAGCCCCACACAATGGAAGTGATACCACTGAACTGTACAGTTCTGGTTGTCACATGCCACCATTTGACCTTTCTCTGGTCCAGCACAGAGACACCACACTGTCTGGAAATGATCCCTACAGAGATAGAGCTTTTTGTTAAAGAGTAAGATCCTTTTTGTTTAACACAAAACAGCCCTGAATTCACCTGAAACCCACCAGACTCCATGTAAATAATCAGTACTGTAAGCGTGTATAGAGCCAGCATATTTCCACATGTAAATAGGCGAATTAAGGGTTTATTTCACCCAAACTATGTCCTCATTCTCAATTGGTTCCTCGTTGGCACGGTGACATGTCCATGTCCCTGGGCACATCCCATTGGTTTTCTTCGTTGCCCAAATGAGGAGGGCGTACTTCTGAATTCTTAGGTTACTCTCGGTCATAGATCAAGATTTTCGCATGAGGATGTAACTTCTTTTCAAGCTACAGGAATAAACATTATTTTGTTCTAATCTAGTGAGCACGACAGCAGGGGTCGGCTCCAAGACGGATAGGCTAAAGGTTTCTTCCTGCCGTGTGACAAAAGCAGAGCTGCCCCCTCGACCATTTGGGAAAAAGACAGACATGATCTAATTATCTTGAGAAGCTTAGGAATCAGTATGAAACTCTGTGCAAATGAGTCTGCTCTAACAATATTGATACAATTCTTCTGCCTAACCCTGCTGCAGCGTTTATTGTGAATATATTAAAACAAAAAAATACATTGACATCAAAGATCAGCATTGTTTTAACATTTTTAAACTCTACAAATTCACACCACAACCAAAACAAAGAACTGAAAGTTGCTAAAATGCTCAGTAGAGCTAAAACAAACAGCAGATGGTAATTATATAAAAAGTAATAATAGCTATGTGATGCCTTTCACATTACACATAGTCAATTGACATTGTTAATATACAATGATTAATTAGTGCAGCTTTAATGTAGTGTTCAAATTAGTTTTTATGCCCACAAGATGAACATTGTGACATGTCTGCCTGTTGCTTTGTTTGTGTGGCTGCTTCCCTTGCAGGTGGGCGTGGCAGAGGCTTGTTAATTTACACTGGCCACTTCTGGGGCCTCATGTATAAACGTTGCGTACGCACAAAAAGCTTGCGTACGCTGGTTGTCACGGACACTTTGTGATGTATAAAAAAAAACTTGACGTGAGAATGTGCGGGCCGTCCGCAAAGTCTTGTCTGGCTCTGTAACGTGGCGAATTCTAAGTTAAAAGTGCTGAAACTCACCAAACATTACAAAATAAAGTTTCCACTTCACTTACTGGCGTATGTCTGTGACATATTTATATCCGCTGATACTCCATAAAAGTCTGATCATTTATGTGGCTAATGTTTCACATCTTTCACACTATTAACTGTTTAATCTACAGGCTACTTAACCTCTGTTAAACACGAGGACAGGAAATGAATGATAAATCCACTTAGAAAATATTTTCAGTCATCCTCTGTATTTCCCATAGATGAAATATATACTCAGTGTGCAGCAAAAAGATCAGCACGGAACAATGTAACAGCCTATATTACATTTTTCCGTGGCGATCTTTTTGTTAGTGTCTGTGAGTCTGTAGTTACTGAGGCAGACATCCATGGCGCACGGGAGGCAGGACGCACGACTCCATCTCCCCAGGAACAAACGCTGTGCCGGGTGGGCAAACTCGTGATGCGTAATTGATTCCGTGGATGATTTGTAGGCTATTAAGTGAACAAGGTGTACCTGGTCCACCAAACACTGGGCCGTCTTGACTGTCTTAATTCTGCACATATTTCTGTTACTGTAGTCCTATTTACTATTTCATTTATTTCATCCATGCGTGGCGCAGCGGATCCGTGCGCACTGTCACCTGCCGTGGAGACGCTGGCCTCGCTAACCTCTCCTCTGATTCGCATATCTCTCGTACTCTAGCCTACTAACACTTAAAATAAATGGCATTACATCAGTGGGTTCAAACTGCTTATTGTGCGTCATTTGGACTGACACTGAGATGCATGTTGTTCTGTAACTGGTGTCGCGCTGCCACTATTCTCTTGATTTCCACTTCAACATTAGACATTTTAATTTCTGCCATGGTTCGGTGCATTCACCGCCTGGTCAATATTTGCCACTCTAGGCATTTTCTTTTATTGCTTATCCGAGATGACAAACCTCCAAACAGAAAAACATTTCTCGGCTCCACCTCCGCGATCAGCACCTCAACCTCACAGTCGGTGAAGTTTTTTTCCGTCTGCAGCGGGATAATCCGTTGTGATTGGACGAAGAATGATGTCGGGGACGCATTTATAGTAATTTTCATATTCATTTATGGGAGGAGGCAAGGCGGGGTCGGTGGCTCGTTCATGTGCGCTCAATTTCACGTTGATTGTGATGTATAAAGGAAAGGTGCGCAGGACCTGGCGTACGCCTGGTTTTATACATCTGAATATTTCTGTGCGTAGGTACTTTTCAAGTTTTTGGTCGTACGCCAACTTCTAGTATGAAAGCTGCGCAATCTTTCATACATGAGGCCCAGGGCCGCCTTAACCTAATGTTAGGCCCCGGGGCTGAGAGGTTTTGTAGGCCCCCCATCCCCTCGATTTACAGAGTCTCATTTAAAAAAAGTGTAATATCTAGGTAATCTATATCACAAAATGCATTAGTTTCTTTCGAGGCATACAACAGTGAGTTTTCCCTCTTTGAGCCAGGAAACACCATCATATTATTAACATATCACTGAGTCCACCTGAGCATAAACACAAGACACTTTATGTAACAACCACACACAGCAACTTATGGTGAAGATAAAACCAAAATGTGTGAAAGTATGATTTCAAACGATATTATGAAAAACATCACCAACCATCACCTGTCTGCACAAACATTGGTCATAACTGATAACAGCATTAGCAAAGAACAGCAACAGATCAAAGTAGGAGCCTCTTCTCTGGCCTCAGCAAGCCCTGTGAACCCATTACACACACCTGCTGGCAGGAGCTGGATTTTATATTTTTTAAATGATTACTAATTCGCTGTGTGACATTATTTATATTTTTGTATATCAAATAATGAGGCAAATAGCAAAAAAGGGTTATGGATAGGTTCTAAAATATAGCCGACTAAAAATGAACCGTTATAGCTGATAGAGGTGACAGTGAAAGTGCATTCCCACTGGCCTAGGAGGGGTAAGGGGAGTGATGCAAGCACGGCAACGGTCTTTATAGCATTAAAATCAGAAAAGAAATACGCCAAAAAAAAGTATGAACTATATACTAAATCTAATGTAGCCTATGTCATAATTTAAACAAGTCTCCCGAAGGTCTCTCTCTCTCTCTCTCTCTCTCTCTCTCTCTCTCTCTCGCTGCCTGTGGCCGTGTGTGTGTGTGTGTGTGTGTGTGTGTGTGTGTGTGTGTGTGTGTGTGTGTGTGTGTGTGTGTGTGTGTGTGTGTGTGTCGGCGACCAGGCGCTTGTGGAGTTTAACGGTAAAAAGACAGTTAACCACACGTTCCCGTTACTCTTATGATGGACAAGGTTTGTGATATTTAAACAAACAATCCGTCAACGGCGAAATAAAAGCCTCTTATTTACGAGATCGGTCTGACAGACCGGCAACTTACAGCGGGGCGTCTCAGGATGACAGGCCGGCCAGCGAGCGAGCGATCCGGGCCACCGTTCTCTTAATGCATCCATGGGGCCGCCACCAGCTGAGCTTCTCAACTCCGAAAACTTTGAAGCAAATTGTCAATCCGGCAACGATTTTCGGATGACTGCCTATATTCGAAATCTAAACGGTTCAATTCGCGCCTAAAACGTTGTCAGAAATGACTTTAATGATGAATAAGACGGTGAAACAATTGTTAAAAATATCGCGCTGTTGCTCTCAAGCGCAAACCAGTACAGAAGACATCACTCAGTCATAGAGGGACACACCCCAAAACTAACTATAGACATTCTGATAGGTAAGCTCACGGGCCATAGGCGATGGGGCCACGTGGGTCACTCCTAATTTGGATCAAACAGCAGCCATGTAACCTGCGATTAGAGTGATTGACAGAAAACCTGACAAGTTAGAAAACTATATGACCTTTTTAGCTCATCACTAACGTGAATATGGGAGGCCCCTGAACTTGTGAGGCCCCTGGGCTTCAGCCCAGGTAAGCCCGTGCATTAAAGCGGCCTTGATGAGGCCCCTGGGCTCTGTGGGCTAGTGAACCTTTGAAAGCTTTTTGGGTTCAGTCGTTCCCTCTCCTCTCTGACACATCATCCTGGCCTTGGTTGCTGGTTGCTTTGCTTTGCTGAACCATGCTAGTCTGGCTGTCACCAGACCAAGCTCAACATTTCGATCAGGAGAGACTTTGTTTGCAGATATGCAAAAGAACAATATTTATTATACAACTGCATGGGAAAATGTATGAGTCTTTTGGAGATTAGACTCCATTGAATTAATATTTTTAATTAGAGAACAGGAAACATATCCCCCGATGGAGTCTAGACACTGGTGGCGGCGGAGAAGAGACCGGGGACCAGACCGACGAGGCAACAGAATGGCCAACCGGGAGAATCATGAAGACTGGAGGCGGCAGGGGAGGTGGAGGGTTGAGCGCTTTGTCTGGAACAAAAACTGAACAGCACAGGGAGAACATATTTAAAGCAGAGCTGTAATGCTGTGATTGGTCCTTGAATTTCGTGGTCATGTCTGATTGGTTTAAGTGAAAGTATCGCTTCTAAAGAGCTGATTTGATTTACGGAGAAAGAGTAATGATTGAGTTAATGACGTCTTCCTGAAAGAATTTGTTCAAATGACTCTGTACACACTTGGATAGTCCTTCAACCAATCAGACCAACGATCCGGGTGACGTAGCAGCGACAGCGGCATCAACAGGTTGCTGCCATGCTGTCATGGAGTGCTGCGCTTCGGGGGCCGGCTTGTTGAATGTAAACAAAAAGCTGCTTGGTCGCTTCTCTATTGTCATTGTGTTAAACCCGCCAATAGCGCGCCAGTGGATAAGCCAGTTTGTGATTGGTTCCCGCAAATTTGTAACGGAAGCAGGATAGATAAACATACAGGTTTCCAGCCTGAGCTGCAGGGAGAAATCAAATCGCCGACAGATCGGGCACATACTAATGCTCACACTACTGAACTCACTGATTACACATCCCACTGTTAGTTTGTTTCTTTTTATTTTACGATTTAAACAAATAATTTGTTAATTGGCTTTGTAGGGTACGTCTCCCTTATTTGTCATGGCTGTGCGGCCCAGTTTGTGACAATTAGTCTCGCATTGCCAGACCTATCTCCACAGCGCTGTGGAGTAAGGTCTGGCTCCTCCACACATACATTGCAGGATAGGAGAAAAAGAACATTCTGGGTTTTCAAAGTTATTTAAACCAATCACAATCGTCTTGTGCGGCGCTAAACTCTGGACTCCGCTACGCTAGCTCTGCAAAATGGTCTCGGGGAAAGAACTTGTTTTGGTGGAACATTTGCACCCTGATAACAGAAAACGCACCATAAAATAAACTTGCCAGACTTTGCCAGCGACATCTGTCGCCAGATGTTGCACCAATTATCCGGTAAATTAACTTGTTGATTCAGACTTCTGACAGTAAACTAAATATATTTTGGAGCGACAAGAGCATTAGCCTAGCTTTTTAGTGACACAGGTTGCGTGGCATGAGCGTGGCAGCTGCATGGCGTTTTGTCTTTACACACCAGAAACACGTCTGATGCGGTGCTGCTGCTGCTAGCCTTGTCTGTACACATGTATGATTCCCATTGATTTACTGCACTCAAGCAGTAGTATACTTCATGTTAAACATAAATATATAATGATTTGATTACAGCAAAGACAACGTCGGCAGGATTGACGGCAAAATAGGCTACAGAATATTTCGTTCTGTATTGACAGGTGCAATATTTGAAAATCGATAATTATTATTTTTTAAATTACATTTATATCTGCATTTATGTCAAAACCTAGAGACTTTCAAACATTAAATGTAATTTATTAAATGTATTCGTGTCAAAATAACATACAAACTTCTTTTCGTATTCTATTTTGCCTGGAAACGCATACAACACATGTTGCATGAAAAATAGGTGTCGGTCCTATTTCTAGCATGCATGCGTTTTCGGCGCGGCTCAGGCCACGACTGAGACGTGTGTGTCACGCAGGCAGTGTGAAAGCTCTAACCTGTTAACATGGGAGCGGAAATAAAAACGGACACGCCACGCAGCTGACACGCTCACGCCACTCAGCCAGTGTGAAGCCGGCCTAATAGAGCTCAACACTGACCGTCCCATTTTTGAACGGCTCTGGTTGTGGAAGTGATTTTCACCATTGACGTTTAATTAAATTCGGTGAAAAGGTACAAGACTGTACATAACGATCATAGACTTCAGTGGTAGCAGCTCGCTATAGCCGTTCGTGGTGTTCGCAGGTGTGGTAAACATTTCCATGGTTCCATGGAGCATCCCATTCGTTTTGGTCAGCTTTATGAATCCTTGATAAGGCTAATGAATGCCATAGCTCACTTATGCTAATCAGTCTCTTGAATTAGCCTGTCACTGGAGTGGCCTATTAGTGGAGATCACAGCGTAATGGATGATATTAGGGCTGCACTGTCCAAGTGTGTGTGTGTGTGTGTGTGTGTGTGTGTGTGTGTGTGTGTGTGTGTGTGTGTGTGTGTGTGTTTTGTGTGCGTGTGTGTGTGTAAATTAATTTGTGTATCCAAGCTTTATTTTTTTAAATGTTTTTGTACAGATATATATGTCTGTGTTTGAAGGAATAGCTGTGCTAATGAAGCATGACAAATGCATAGTAACTAAACACAAACATATTTTATCCTTGTAATTATGGTCTATCATTGAGAAGTGTTTTATTTTAGGATACTGTATGTAGGGAGGTCATTGGAAATAAGTAATTCCATTGTCTCACCACTGGATGGCAGTAGTTACACAGGACTGAAGTACCAGAATACAAAAGTCTCTCTCCAAACAATAAACTTCAGACTATGAGATAATATATTCACACTCATGAGGCAACTGGGCTTGTTTCAGTAGCCACACTGAGTATGATTAAAATTAAGAGAAAGAATGTATTTAAATGTATTCATATTGAGACTGTGAACACTGTTTGCCTCTTTCCTTTCACCCTTTTCCATCCCGTCCCTGTCTCATCTTTCACTTTCTCATTCTTTGTCTTTTCACTCCCCTCCTCCCTCCACTCCTCAAGTTCAAGCCAGAAAGCATCAAACTAAATTTTGGATCATTTGGTTGATAGTTCCATACAATATCACTGCTACGCCCAATTTAGCTGACACACACACACACACACACACACACGCACACACACACACTGATACACACTTGTGCCGCATATCCCTTATGTTACCTCTGGGATGTAGCTGACAAATGACAGCCCTACTCATCTGCCAACCCTGAGTCTCTTGCTCAGCAGGGTGTGTGTGTGTGTGTGTGTGTGTGTGTGTGTGTGTGTGTGTGTGTGTGTGTGTGTGTGTGTTTGTTGCTGGAGAAAAGAAATCGTTGAGGGACACGGGGAGATCGAGGGGAGCATTGGCAAGATTCTTGCTTCCTGATTGGTTGACGTGAACATCCTGCAGAGTTATGGATTTTTGACAGAAAAGATAGTTTGGTTCGACCAAGTTGCTCAGCAGACTGAAAAACAGTACATTTATTTTAATCCAAATATAGACCAAATACTTGCACTGGTAAAATCAGTTTGGCCATTAATGGATTTTTGCTGGTGGGATAGCCTACAGGAACAGAGGAAAACAACGCATGGCACTGTCTGTTTAACAAAGGGTTGAAAGCAGACTAAATGGCCTTTCCTTGAGCCTTTTTCTTTTAACCAAAAGGCATTTATTTTGGCCAACAAATACAACTAGTTGTTCATGAAGCGTTATCTGGACATCAATACCTATCAGCCAGACAAATGTTTGAGATCTGCAACAAAAGTTGGCATTAAAATCACAACTTGGGTCGAGTGGTTTTGGGACACATCTTGACCACCTCATGAGATGACACGCAATGACAGATTTCAAACAAACATCCAACCACTCATTTTCCACTGCTTCTGCCATCGCAATTTTCTGGGTCCATGTCATGGCGGCAGCAGGGTAAGCAAGGTAACCTAGGGGTCCTCCTCACCAGGCACATCCTCTAATCCCTCCTGGGGGAAACAAAGGCGTTCCCAGGCCGGATAGCATTTGTAATCCCCCTTGTTTTCTGAGTGTCCTCGCAGGTGGACGTGCCTGAAACCCCTGCACATGGAGTTGTCCAAGAGGATTGTGTCTGAATGTTAACCCTAGATTTGTAGGGGGGAAAAAACTCTCGCGAGAGACTCGCAGCCTGACCTAACCTTTACCATTCGAGTTCAATGCCTAACCTTAACCCTTAACCCACTTTCGCAAATCTTGGCTTTCCATCGAGCCATGGCCGTCCAGGAGGCATCCAGATCAGATATCTGAACCACCTTGACTGACTCCTTTCAATGCGTTGGAGCAGCTGTTCACCTCCAACCTTCTTGTGAATGTCTAAGATCCCTATCTTTAAAGATGAGCCCAGCCACCCTCCAAAGGAAATTCGTTTTCTAAAGCTCAATAGGTGAGGGTTGGAACGTAAATCAAGTGATAAATCGCAAACTTTCCTTTCAGGCTCAACTCACTGTTAACCATGACAATGTGGTACAACTTCTGAATAACTGCTGACCAATCCAACTTTCGACCTCGTGTTCCATCTTACTGTCACTCGTGAACACGACCCATTCCACATCCTGAGAGCTGAGGGTTTGTCACCTGATTGGCAGCATACCTGTTGAGATGAGTTGTGTAGTTTGTGTAGTTCTGAAAAAAGTCTTGCAGTCTGCACTAGCTCTAGCTTTTAAGCTTAAAGGAAAGAACAGTAAAAAAAGGCAGTATGGGATCCCTTCCAAAAGGCTGAGAATGCTAGATGAGGAATATCACACTCTTGTTTTCTCCATCAACATTTGGAACCCAGAAAAAAAGACATTTCTAGTGTTTTTTTGTGGATGTCAGGTTTTAAATTTGACAACTTCTTTTATCATACTGGTCCTTTGATTAGCCATAAATTTATTTCACTAAACCCTGTTGGATGCTTCTTAGCAGCTGGCTGTCAAGTCACATGGGCACTCTGATTAATGCTGGGACACCACTTCTTTTATTATTGATCATTTAACAGGATTTCCCTCTAAAAGTGTATTTAGCAGCTCTGCCTGACATGCTTGTCACTTACCATGTGTTAATGTCTCATTATTTAAAAAGAAAAAACATCGCAACATAAGAAATGCCAGCTATCATCAGGAGTTTTCTGTTGAGCCGAGATTCAATTTACCTGCAAAAAATATGAAAATCCTGTCTCTGGAAGTGAGGAGTCCAAACTCTTCACCAACAGGATAACAGAGGAGAGAGGATGAGAGGGTAGGTGACACCGGGAAACGAAGAAGTGGAGGAAGGATGACAAATTGAGAGGGAGAGGTAAAAGAGAGAATACATTCATCGACGAACCGGAATCAATCTGCATCTTCATAGAAAATGACGTAAGCAACAAAAGCAGCGTGGACTCTTAAATGAACCAAGACATACAAGTGATGTACCAGCCCCCGTCTAAATGAAGGCTGTGGCGATGGAGGGATGGAGTGAAAGAGGATAACAAGGCCAAAGCAGCAGAGATCAGGTGGAAACAGATGCTTTAATTAGCAGACTGAGAAATGCCCGTAGCTTTGTGTGCATGTTTGATGCCTTTAATTAATTGAAGTGTAAGATGAAACGCAGAGGAAAATCAACAAAGTGGCATCTCTGCAAAGGTTAACAACCACCCACCTTCTTCTCTCCACCTCTCCTCCCTTTCCTTTCTCTCCTCTCTGATCCGTTCATCCCGAGCGTTGGTAACGGAGGGAAAGAGGAAATGAGAAAGAGAGACTCGGAATGAGAACGAGAGCAAAGACGCACAAGAAGACAGAGTAACTCTCTTTAATCAAACCAGTAGCTCAATGTGCCATCAGCTTTATTAGCTACACACACACACACACACAAACACACACACACACACACACACACACACACTCAAAGGACATGCTTGTTTGAAGGCACACAAATTGAATTTTGTCCTCCAAAGACAAGGAAGAGATTTAGTTTTGAGCCTGTGAGACCAGTGTACTGGTAGAAGTACAGAGATCCATGTCTTGGCTGTGGCTTGAATCACGAAAGAGATTTTTTTATAATGATCTTTTTCTAGTTCACTGCAAGGGTTGCTTTAAGATTATTAGGTGGTGGGGAAAAGATTGATGGGACAGTTATGAGGCAGGATCATATGCGACAGGTTTTAGTCTGCGGAGACGAGGTGAGAAGAATTCAGAGTTTTTCATGTGTTTGTGGTTCCTGGGGGCTGTGAGTCATTGTTTGTTACATCGCATCCTATCATCTCTCCCGATTGGTGGTTGCATGCTCACTTCCATCCACTTCCAACTATCATGAGGATTTGATATAGGGAAAAACAAAACCAATCAGTGACAATGTCCAATGTTCTTTTACAATTGCTAAACAACAGTGGGCACAACTGGAGTAACGTGCAAAACTCTAACTACAGTCTGCACTGCAGCAGTTCATGTGGACTCTAGTTTGTTTTTCATTGCTTGAACACAGATTTCAAAACGCTACACACTTATTCCATGACTTTAACCACAACCTGCACAACACTGTGGATTTACAGCACTTTGTTCAAATGCTAACACACTGCTGTCAAACCTGTTAACCACACATTCAAAACAGAATAGATTTCAGTCTGGTGCCTATCAAACACTGCTGATTGCAATTTTCGCTGAAAGCCTAAGCAGGTGTCTTGTTTTAGACTAGTTAGTGAACATATATGGTATTTATATAGAGAAAGCTCAGAAAGCCTTTTTTTCAATACAAACACCAAAAAGAATGAAACAATTATACACTGTAATGTTAGAGAGAAACAGGTAAAAGAGCAAAGATACCAATATGTCCAGGTAAGATGTCTGAAGTTATATACACAGCTATACAAAAAACGGTGAAAAACACTATATCTTTACAATAGTAAAACTGCATTCTTACCAGAAAGTAATGGAGGTGAAAGCAATGTAAACACTACATTCATTAGTATTTAGAGATGATTCAGACATCCAATGTGATGACGAAAACTTGCCGCATGATGCTGGAGAGAGGCAGGATTAGTCACACTATTCTTTGTTACTGTTGTACCTTTAGTTTTTTCCAGTAACTCCATAAATCGCTAGAGACAACATACTATATTGAAGCAAATTACTGATTTTAATTCCTTCTTATTTACCTTACGTAAAATTGGTATGTTATAAAATCTATAGATTTTCTTTAAAGAAACTATTGAGTAGTGTGAAGTCACTCAAACTGTAAAGAAAGTTGGTAATTTAGTGTGTTCTGAATGACGGTGTGTGTTACCTCAGTGAGACTTGTTCATAGTGTTTGGCTGCTCTGAGCCTGTTCTGAGACGTGTGTTAAGAGTTGTGTTGCTTGGAATGAGTTTTGCAGGTGATGTGAACTGTTTAGCTCAGGTGACTGTTGGTAATGCAGACTGTAGTTTAAATTTTGCACATGAGGCTTCAGTTGTGCCCACTGTTGTTTAGCAATCGAAAAAAAACTGTAAGTCAAAGTGTACTTTATGCCATTCAAGTTAAGAGGGAAATCTAAAGATTATTTATTTAAACAAAACTGATGGTGGAATTTAGTTGTGTTTGCTGTGTGTTGTGTTTTGGTTTAGAGAAAAACTACTGAAAGGATTGACATTTGGTAGAGACATTCAAGGTGCCCAGAGGATGAATCCTATGACTTAGTTCATCCCTTGATTTTTCATCCAACAGCCAGTCATTTTTAAAAGTCAATGAAAAATCTCCACCTATGAGGTGGACTGGCACAACATTTGGTTCTGACATTCATGGTTCCCAGATGATGTATCCTAATGAAGGAGTGAAGGGTGGATCTGACCCTAGTCTATATCCCCAATGTTCCACTCCAGGATTGCTCCGTTGCTGATGGAAATTACGGCGTATTTAATTAATTTAGCCCGGATATCCGTTACCTCGGGCTTCCTTTGTGTTGTTAAACTTCCTTTGCGTTTTTAAACTCTGGTCGATTTATGAGGACTATCGTTAACCTTTTCTCAGCCCTCTGCAGTGTAAATTGAGACATCTGTCCAATGTGAGTTTTCTGTTGCACGACTAAAACAACTTTTAAACGTACGCATGTTCCACCAAAACAAGTTCCTTCCAGCGGTTATTTTGCAGAGGCGCTGTTTCTCCGCTCGGAGATTAGCATCACCCAATACGATTGTGATTGGTTTAAAGAAATGCCAATAAACCAATCGACCAGGGCTGGGTTGGGCCTGAGCGTCTCGGGACAGGGCCGGGCTAAGGCACAGTGGCCTCCATTATTCTTAAGGCACTGACACACCAACCTTCAGCAGAAAAGGCCGTCGGACTGACTGACTTGCCCAAAAAAGTGGCTTGGAACACATCGAAGTGACGCTGACTTGAGCCTACATTCTGCACATGCGCAAAACGTCTCCATAACAGCAGGCGCCGCTAATCTGTATTGTCGCCCAAAAAATGAAAACCAGCAGCTGATTGGAGGAACGCGTCACGTGGGTCTGGCTTGTCCCCGACCATAATGGCGGCTTGTTCGTAATACAATGTGTTTAAGTGAGAAATGGGCCGTGCAGTTGCTGAATCTGAGTAATGGAGGTGAAAGCACCACCGATCTGGACTTAAAGGCAGAATAGCCTCAGTAAAAGTGGTCTGATTACACTGAGTTCACTTTAGGCATGCCAGTATTGTGAGTACAGCTTCTGTTATGTCACATCTGTTTGACATATATTTAAGACTGATCTCACAGAAATCTGTGGAATTACCACAACCTCCTATGTGGTAGTGGCACATAATGTGTTAAAATTAAGTACCAAACAATTCAATGTAGAGTCAGTTAGGATCCTTTGTCGTGGTGGACACACAAATTCCCCGGTTCAACACAGCCCAGTCTCAAAGTCTGCGCAGGGAGGAGGTCGTAGTGGATGGAACAAACACGGGACATTCACACAGGAGACCGTTTTTCGTTTCCTGTGTAAAACCAAAAGTCAACGGTGACTTATTTTAAAAGGTGCAACGTGTAGTTCCTGGCCACATGCTCCAAAAAAATAGGGGGCAGCATTTTATTTTGTGCAAGAATTGCATGATTTACTAATTACAGCGATAACACTGTTCAAGATGGTGTACAGTTAAAGTTAGACATGTATAAGGGGGGAAGTTGGAAAGTTTAGGGCCCTTTGGTTGGTGTGGAGTAGTCTATATTCACGACGTTCCACTTCCGGGATTGCTCCGGTGCCGGATATCACTCTTTTAGGCCGAATGTCCGTCACCTTCCGCTTTTTGTGTTATCATTTTAATCTCCCCTGAATTTATGAGGACTATGATTAACTGCTCCTCAGATCTCTGCAGGGTAAATCCAGACAGCTAGATAGACTATTTGTCCAATTAAAATAACTTTTGGACGTACATGTTCCACCAAAACAAGTTCCTTCCTGAGGCTATTTTGCAGAGGCAGCGTGGCTCCATCCAGAGCTTAGCGCCGCCTATGGTGATTGTGATTGGTTTAAAGAAAATGCCAATAAATCAGAGAATGTTTTTCTCCCATCCCAGAATGCTGTGTGAACTAGCCAGACCCTCTTCCGCAGCGCTGTGGAAGCAGGTCTGGCAATGTGAGACTAAATGTGGAGCAACACTGAAGCAACCGAGGAGGCAGACTACTGAACAGAGTTTAACACGTGGATTTATTTCACACAAAAAAAAAACAATCGTTTTTATACTGAGGCTGTGGCCAAATAACTACATGTGTAACCAGACACTTGGAGAGGTGTCGGCCAAATTGTATTACAGGTAAAAAACGCCACCTTGGGACTTCTTACCCAAAGAGTCCTCAAACCCTGGGGCTCCAAACCCAATTTCTGACTTTAAACTACTTATTTTCTTAAACCAGGGGTTCCCACAAACACAGACAAGTACACAATTAACAGAGACGTAAATTAAAAAATATAAAATATTGTATTGAAACAATCAGTAAAGGAGCGCCTGGGTGGCCCACCTGGTGGAGCATGCGCCCCATGTACGGAGGCTCGGTCCTTGCAGTAGAGGGGCCTTTGCTGTATGCCACTGTCCCTCTCTCTCCCTCCTTTCGTGTCTGGGCTGTCATGTCAAATAAAGGCCTAAAATGCCAAAAGAATAATCCTTTAAAAAAAAAAAAGGAAAAGAAAATGCTGTAAAAACTTATATAACACAATTAAATCAAGATACAAACTAAATGTTGTAAAATACTAATGTCTGGAATTTAAAACAACCACAAATAAAAGACACAAAATATACAAAAATGGAAGACATACTAAAAGTGACAAAAGAGCTACGGCCACACTTTACTGAAGGGGTACCTAAAAACAAATGGCCTAAAACTTCACATATACACAGCAAACAAAAAGAAAACAATAATAATCAATAAAACAAAACACAGCAAAACCACTCATAAAAACATGCACATAAGAGAATAATTAGCCACTTACTTCCCACAACCCAGTATTTCAATTTAGTAACATCCTCCAACAAAATGATAAAACAAAAAACACAACAAAGCCGAAATGAACATAAACAGTCTATTAAAACATTCAGATGGTTGTATAATAAAAACCAGGCAAAAGTCAATAAAACAAGAACGATAAATATAATAATAACAATAAATCTAAGCCAGCAAAAAGCAGCAGTGGCAGTCTATCAGCTGTGTGCAATGCTCCCAAACAGGAATCATTAGGACATATCAAACTCTCAGCCCCAAGTGGACTTTGGGTCTGGACCTCAACAAGTCGTCATAACTATGATGCAGGAGCAGCACAGCACACAGGGACATCTCAAACCCGGAAGACCCTGCAGAGCAGAAGAGCAAGAATTGCTACCGGTATTTATATCTGGGGGACAGGGGCCTCATGTATAAAAGATTGCGCAGCTTTCATACCAGAAGATGGCGTACGACCAAAACTTGAAAAGTACCTACGCACAGAAATATTCAGATGTATAAAACCGGGCGTACGCCAGGTCCTGCGCACCTTTCCTTTATACATCACAATCAACGTGAAATTGAGCGCACATGAACGAGCCACCGACCCCGCCTTGCCTCCTCCCATAAATGAATATGGAAATTACTATAAATGCGCCCCCGACGTCATTCTTCGTCCAATCACAACGGGTTATCCCGCTGCAGACGGAAAAAAACTTCACCGACTGTGAGGTGCTGAGCCAAGAAATGTTTTTCTGTCTGGAGGTTTGTCATCTCGGACAAGCAATAAAAGAAAATGCCCAGAGTGGCAAATGTTGACCAGGACCAGGACCAGAATTAAGACAGTCAAGACGGCCCAGTGTTTGGTGCACCGGGTACACCTTGTTCACTTAATAGCCTACAAATCATCCACGGGATCAATTATGCATCACATGAGTTTGCCCCCCCAACACAGCGTTTGTTCCTGGGGAGATGGAGCCGTGCGTCCTGCCTCCCGTGCGCCATGGATGTCTGAGCCTCAGCAACTACAGACTCACAGACACTAACAAAAAGATCGCCACGGAAAAATGTAATATAGGCTATTATATTGTTCCATGCCGATCTTTCTGTTGCAGAGTGAGGAATATATTTCATCTATGAGAAATACAGAGGATGACTCAAAGTATTTTCTAAGTGGATTTATCATTCATTTCCCGTCCTCATGTTTAACAGAGGTTAAGTAGGTTGTGAATTAAACAGTTAATAGTGTAAAAGATGTGAAACATTAGCCACATAAATGATCAGACTTTTATGGAGTATCAGTGGATATAAATATGTTTTTTCATAGACGTCACAGACATACGCCAGTAAGTGAAGTGGAAACTTTATTTTGTAATGTTTGGTGAGTTTCAGCACTTAGAATTCGCCACGTTACAGAGCCAGACAAGACTTTGCGGACGGCCCGCACATTCTCACGTCAAGTTTTTTTTTATACATCACAAAGTGTCCGTGACAACCAGCGTACGCAAGCTTTTCGTGCGTACGCAACGTTTATTTCTGTGAGATCAGGTTGTTTAAAGTGCTCATATTATGCTCATTTTCAGGTTCATAATTATATTTAGAGGTTGTACCAGAGTGAGGTTTATGTGGTTTCATTTTCAGAAAACACCATATATTTGTTGTACTGCACATTGCTGCAGCTCCTCTTTTCACCCTATGTGTTGAGGTCTCTGTTTTAGCTACCGAGTGAGGCATCGCACCTCTGTACCATCTTTGTTGGGAGTCGCACATGCGATAAGTACATAAGTACTGCTAGCTTGTTGCAGAGTATGAGGGAGTGCCGTGCTAGCAGCAAGGCGAGCATTATAACATGTGTTACAAAGTGATGCACGTTCATCACGGAAGTAAAGGCTGGACTACAACAGAGCTGTTTGGAGCAGTTTGTGTTTTCTGTTGGAGATGGTTAAGTCCCTTTGGGGTGGACCTTTTCACTTTGTAAACCTATAATGTGCACTAAAAGATATATGACACAATAAAGGTAAGGGGAAAAGCCAAAAAGCATAATATCAGAACTTTAAGCAAATTAAGTAATCAGCACTCATTTATGTACATATGTATGTAACATTTTTATTGGTGCACAGCAGCAGAAGAAAACGGACGTGTTTCAGCCCAAGTCTTTTCTTAGCATTTCTCATATATATCAGTGTTTCCCACAGGTTGAGAATTTACTTGCAGTGGTGTGTGGCGCAGGATGTGACGGCGCGGTGCATAATGGCTGGGTTTAGTAATAATGGGTTCAGTTATAAACTAGTCAAACGACGGTGAAAACAATGACTACACAACATTATCAGATAATTTAGAAAGAAAAAAACTCTACATATTAAACAAATTAGTCTAAAAGATGATACAGATACAGATGAAAATATTGCGACACTATGCGCCATCTGACAAAATTTCAGGGTAGTTATTAAGGCTGCACGATATGAGGAAAATACTGTATGTGATATGCCCTAACGTTGTTGAATATCACGATAATTGTAATTTCTCCATTGGGGATCAATAAAGAGTATAAATTATTAAATACATTATTATTATTATAATAATATAACTTGTGATAAATAAACAGATATTACAATGTAGCCTACTCACTTCTGCTTTACTGCTGCTTTCAGTAAACAGGGTAAATTGGGAACGTCTGGAGGAAGCTCCTGTCCGACAGACCTTCAACTCACACCTCCGGCGGAGCTTTTCGTGCATCCCTGTGGAGGCTGGGGGCATTGAACCTGAGTGGACAATGTTCAAAGTTTCCATTGCTGAAGCTGCGGCAGGGAGCTGTGGTCTTAGGGTCTTAGGTGCCTCAAGGGGCGGTAACCCTCGAACACCGTGGTGGACACCGGTGGTCAGGGAAGCCGTCCGACTGAAGAAGGAGTCTTTCCGGGATATGTTATCCCAGAGGACTCCGGAGGCAGTTGCAAGGTACCGACGGGCCCGAAGGACTGCAGCCTCTGCCGTGAAAGAGGCAAAGCAGCGGGTGTGGGAGAAGTTCGGAGAAGACATGGAAAAGGACTTTCGGTCGGCACCAAGGCTCTTCTGGAAAACCGTCCGCCACCTCAGAAGGGGGAAGCGGGGAACCATCCAAGCTGTGTACAGTAAGGATGGGACGTTGTTGACCTCAACTGAGGAGGTAATAGGGCGGTGGAAGGAGCACTTTGAGGAACTCCTAAATCCAGCTGATGCGCGCTCTTTGTTAGAGGCAGAGCTGGAGGATGACGGGGGATTGTCGTCAATTTCCCTGGTGGAGGTCACTGAGGTAGTCAAACAACTCCACAGTGGCAAAGCCCCAGGGATTGATGAGATCCGTCCAGAAATGTTGAAAGCTCTGGGTGTGGAGGGGCTGTCTTGGTTGACACGCCTACTCAACATTGCGTGGAAGTCTGGGACAGTGCCAAAGGAGTGGCAGACCGGGGTGGTGGTTCCCCTCTTCAAAAAGGGGGACCAGAGGGTGTGTACCAATTACAGGGGTATCACACTTCTCAGCCTCCCTGGTAAAGTCTACTCCAAGGTGCTGGAAAGGAGGGTTCGGCCGATAGTCGAACCTCAGGTTGAAGAGGAACAATGCGGATTCCGTCCTGGTCGTGGAACAACGGATCAACTCTTTACTCTAGCAAGGATCCTGGAGGGAGCCTGGGAGTATGCCCATCCAGTCTACATGTGTTTTGTGGATCTGGAGAAGGCATATGACCAGGTCCCCCGGGAGACTTTGTGGGAGGTGCTGCGGGGGTATGGGGTGAGGGGGTCCCTTCTCAGGGCCATCCAATCTCTGTATGACCAAAGCGAGAGCTGTGTCCGGGTTCTCGGCAGTAAGTCGGACACGTTTCAGGTGAGGGTTGGCCTCCGCCAGGGCTGCGCTTTGTCACCAATCCTGTTCGTAGTATTTATGGACAGGATATCGAGGCGTAGTCGTGGTAGGGAGGGGTTGCAGTTCGGTGGGCTCGGGATCTCATCGCTGCTCTTTGCAGATGATGTGGTCCTGATGGCATCATCGGCCTGTGACCTTCAGCACTCACTGGATCGGTTTGCAGCCGAGTGTGAAGCGGCTGGGATGAGGATCAGCACCTCTAAATCTGAGGCCATGGTTCTCAGCAGGAAACCGATGGAGTGCCTTCTCCAGGTAGGGAATGAGTCCTTACCCCAAGTGAAGGAGTTTAAGTACCTTGGGGTCTTGTTCGCGAGTGAGGGGACAATGGAGCGGGAGATTGGTCGGAGAATCGGCGCAGCGTGGGCGGTATTACATTCAGTTTATCGCACCGTTGTGACGAAAAGAGAGCTGAGCCGGAAGGCAAAGCTCTCGATCTACCGGTCAGTTTACCGGTCAGAGGAGCTCGGAGTAGAGCCGCTGCTCCTTCACGTCGAAAGGAGCCAGTTGAGGTGGTTCGGGCATCTGGTAAGGATGCCCCCTGGGCGCCTCCCTAGGGAGGTGTTCCAGGCACGTCCAGCTGGGAGGAGGCCTCGGGGAAGACCCAGGACTAGGTGGAGGGATTACATCTCCAACCTGGCCTGGGAACGCCTCGGGATCCCCCAGTCAGAGCTGGTTAATGTTGCTCGGGAAAGGGAAGTTTGGGGTCCCCTGCTGGAGCTGCTCCCCCCGCGACCCGACCACGGATAAGCGGACGACGATGGATGGATGGATGGATGGATGCTGCTTTCAGTATTTTGCTAAAATACAACAAATTGCTCATTAAATTTTAAACAAATGACAAAAAAGTGTAGCCATGTTGTGCTTTGTTAATTACATCATTTTCTTTTTGCCAAATGTTTACGGTTCAAAATACCTGTAATACTGTATTATGATCCATACAGAAAGTTACATGTTGTCTGTTATCATTAATCTTAACACTGTTCCCTCATAAGACTAGGGCTTTCTAAAGTTAATTCTTGTTCATTTTGTTGGTTAGATCATTGTTTGTTTTTTGAAGTTTATTAATCTGTGATTTGGGGATCCTAAACACGCTGTTCTGTACTATACATGTCCTGTTTCACTCATTTAGATCTTATCTGAGCAGTATTTGGTCATTCAAACACCTCTGAGTTGTAGTTTAAAACTTTTACAGACAATTTAATAAAAGTAAGGGTTTTATTCGGGCTAGGGTCCACAAATACAGTTAATGGATACACACACGGAGAACTGAAGGCTCGGTTAGCAACCATTAGCTCTGAGTAGTGGTTAGCTCCAGTCAGAGACGGTTTAGCTCCGGTTAGCTAGCTAGCTAGACTGGCGCGGAGAGGGGTAACAACCAAACTCTGATAAATGACGTTCGGGGAGCTTTCAAAGCAGCGTGATCGCGGCACACAACTTCACGAGGGGGAGGGGTTGGAGGCAGCTGGTCTGTGTGTGCTTTAAAAAATACACTGTTTGGAAAGGAAATTGAATTTGGATTGTATCTACCTGGGCGGGTCTCAATTTACCTGGGCGGTGCGCCCAAGTAGAACCTATGTATGGGAAACACTGTTTTATTTTATTATATATATATATTATATATATATATATATATATATATATATATATGCAGAAGGTTTTGGCTGCTGGCTCAATTTAAATAGGGAACCAAATTAATCTCAGTACACTGAAGAGGCTCATTACAAGCTCGGACTTCCAGATAATGTGAGAAGTGGGTAATCTTGAATTAATGAACAGCATCTTGGTCCCACAGCTCTCGTTTTAGCCTCTTCCTTTCTACTGTAAATGTTACTGTGGCTACTTGATTTTTAATCAGAAAAGAATATTGTAAACTGCAGGAAATATCCGTTCACTTACTCATTCAAGGTGGAGGGTGGGGGTGTGGCCTTGACCAACTGCCACTTTGCTCGTTTGAAAGCCATGATGTCTCTCTCTCATGGGTTGGCCAAATTCTCTGGGCGGGCAAAGCAGAGAAAGGGGAGGTAACCTGAACGGCTCATCTGAGCTTACTTTCTCTCAAAGGCAGAGCAGGATACCCAGGGCTCGGTTTACACCTATCATATCATCACACCTATCACAATTTCAAGCCAATTGGGGACCGATAGGCAGGCTGGTGTAACTCATATTAATGTTAAAAAAAACTCATAAAGTGACATTTTCATGCCATGGGACCTTTAAAACTTGGATCTAGAAAACCCTTGACACTAGGGAAGATTGCAAGAATTTAAACTTGTCTTAAGCTCAATTAGGAAAAACGGATATGCATCTAAAATGCCGGTTAAATGGGTGCTCACAGCGTACTTCATGGTATAAATGTGGTGGAGAAGGTAAAACAGGGTAGTCGGGCAGACAGGAGAAATCACCCGGCGCAATCCTCAAACCTAATCCCCAGGCCACAGCCTCAGAGACTCTTTTTTAGCAGAGCTGGAGAGCTGTTTGTTTCTGTTGTCTGCTTCACTATCTATTCCTTTTTGTATTCTTCCATCCTATTTTTCTGTGTTATGGCTATGGACATTTTTCCCGCAGAAAACAAACACAAATTGTTCACTCTATAACATATTCAAGTGCAATTGTCCAGCTGCGTTTTTAATAGTTTATTTATCATTATCGTTTGATCGATGCCAGTCTACGGAGGCCTGTGGTAGGCAGAGATATGGCTTGTGTGTATGTGTGTGTGTTATTTGGCCTGTGAGGGCAAGTGTGTGGATTTTACTGCTGTTTTATAGTCCATTACCAGCCCATTACTGCTGCCTCATGGCCCCATTCTCTTTTTTTGTTCTGTTTCTCTTTATGGTGTTATGTAGCTAAATAATGATAGCAGAAGGGACACTGGTACTTGCAGGGCTGCTGCACACTCAAAAACACAGGCAGGCAGTTTTTGGCAGGAGAGACAGCTAACACCATTCAAGCTGCGTTTTCCACCCAACTGTCAAGCAGTCCAGCCTGAAACTTTTGAAATGTCTGAACTAGGTTTGTTTCCACCCATTTGCTTGATGCAGATAAGTAAGCTGCCTGAGCCATGGTATGTCTGACAGAAAATGGAAACGTCTTTTGAGAATTGATTGGTTGTTGGTCAAGTTGTTTTCATTCCTTAGTGACATCCAGCATTGGTCATATCATAAGATGGTAGAAGCAGTCCATTTATAGACAATAGTTTCTGCACCGTCTTTGCGATTTCGCAAGAAAAATTAGAAAAATTAGTGGATTATCTATTTTGTTATTGTATTTAGGATGGTACCAGAATGACGATATAGAGATTCATTTATTATATTTAAATAGAGCCCTCTCCTCCAACCACTCCCAGCTACCAACCTCATATTTATTTGTATCTATATATGCCCAGCCAGGACAGTGGGAATCTTACATTGTATGCTAAGTAATAAAGACAGAGCACTCTTATTTCTAGACATAAACATTTTCTTTCGGTTTATTCTAGGTTTCTTGTCTCACCATTTCATGCCTTCTAAAGATGGGGACAAACAATCCCTTTTACAATGCACACCTGTACTGGTCATGCATCCATGATGGAAACCATACATGGAGAACCAGCATATGGACCATTTTTGAAGGTGGTTCACACTCACCTTTCAACAACAAACATTTAGTAGCAGTTAAAGTTAATAAAATAAACAAAAATTAATTACAACCCTTCTTCTACTACAAAGTCTTTACAACATTCAAAGGAATAATTCACAGAAAATCTGTTGCACTTGGCCATAGCTATTCTACTCTCAACACTCCTGTAACTATTGTTCATTATTATATAGACTTTAGATTAGGTTCAAATTTGATAACTGACATAAAGCAATACCCAACCCAAAATCGTTTTAGTGCAGAAAAGCAACACATAGTGTCTGAAGAAAACCTCTTAAACCACTTATGCATTGTAATCCATCTCTCTGCTGTTCATATGTTCATATGTCTGTTTCAAACTGTTGCTGCATAGCTGCGGATATATGTGAATGAAAAAGTGCCACAATAACAAGCGTATGGTTGTTCGGAACATACTGCATGTACATAATAATGGCTGAGAAGTGTGGGAGGATTGACAAGAAGTTTGTGTAGTTTCGATATATTTTGACTCATTCTTTGCCAATACTCTGGGTCCCTAAATTACCAGAGGCCTGTACTACGAAGCAAGATTTGGCATTAACGAGGTAACTTCAGGTTCAACCCAGGGTTTTCTGTATCACGGCGGTGGATCACTTGTGACTGGGTTCAATCGGCGTGGCAACTTATGCTGAACACCTAACCTGCTCGGGAACAGGTTATATTGGAGATTAGAGATCAACTGGTGTAAAAGCAACGCCTACTGACCAATCAATACTCGAATGGATAACGGCGTCACCGTTCTTAAGAAGCAGTGGAGCTCGGTGCGCGGAGAGAGAGAGAGAGAGAGAGAGAGAGAGGGAGAGAGAGGTGCGCTCAGAAAAGTTAAAACATTTAGAGAATGACAACCCTGTTAACATTCCCTGATGGGTGTTTTATGAAAGATATATATTTCAATCAGGAGAGACTTCCTTGATAAAATGAAAACATTTATTGTACAAGACAAATTATGCAATGTGCAAAGTCTCTGGAGATTAGACTCCATCAAATCCATAAATGCAGGGGGGGTGTAACCCATACATATCCCCGATGGAGTCTAGACACTGGTGGTGGTGATGAAGGTGGACAGGAACCAATCAAGAGTGCCAAGAGGAAGTCAGTCGACGAAACCCGAAGTACCTGCTGATACTACTGGGGGTTGAAAGGGGAGGAGGTGGGACGCACTGTCTTCCTGAAACGACAACTGACAACCGGAAAGGAGAGAGGAGATTTAAAACAAGATGTCCTGTGATTGGCTTGCAATACATGGCTGTCTCTGATTGGTTTAACTGAAACAGCTGAACCTGATTGACACTGATGAGCGACAGCCTAGGAACAGCTGATCAATTAGGAGTGATGTAAACATGAGTTTGAAGTCTTCCTGAAAGAACTTACGCTGAGCTCCATTTTCAGCGGAGGGAATTATGTATAGGCTATTATTGGTTTCTTGAGCCGCGCGCAATGCGCACATCGGTTTGCATTATGTTTTTATATTTTTTATCTGCTCTCACGATCGCTTATCACTGCCTGGGTTGCAACTGAAATAATAGGCTAAAGCAACAACAGTTTATGGAAAGCACAAGTGTAATTATGGTCAGATCTTGTGCCTGACTGATGGGGAAGTGATATTGATAAGCGTTGTGATTTACGCATTTACAGCATCAGCTATTTTTTTTGCCAGCTTTCCTTCCTGTTTTAGGAAGCAGCGACTGTATTGTGTTTTGCCTGTAAAACTGTGTCTGTGTTCTTCATATTTATGTAGAATTCTAGTTTGCTCTTCTTATGTAAACTATGCAGCTCTGGTAGATACTTGCGATTTTTAATGCAGTGCAAACACCGCCTCTTTTATGTGAACGTGCACGTCTCTAGATTGGGAAACCCTGGGTTGATTGAACTAGTTGATAACCACCATCGTGACACAGCTTATGCAGGACCAGATGGGGATACTCCCAGGCTCCCTCCAGAATCCTTGCGAGAGTGAAAATCTGATCCGTTGTTCCATGACCAGGACGGAATCCGCATTGTTCCTCTTCAACCCGAGGTTCGACTATCGGCCGAACCCTCCTTTCCAATACCTTGGAGTAGACTTTACCAAGGAGGCTGAGAAGTGTGATACCCCTGTAATTGGCACACACCCTCTGGTCCTCCTTTTTAAACAGGGGTACCACCACCCCGGTCTGCCACTCCTTAGGCACTGTCCCAGACTTCCACGCAATGTTGAAGAGGCGTGTCAACCAAGACAGCCCCTCCACACCCAGAGCTTTCAGCATTTCTGGACGGACCTCATCAATCCCTGGGGCTTTGCCACTGTGGAGTTGTTTGACTACCTCAGCGACTTCCACCAGGGAAATGGACGACAATCCCCCGTCATCCTCCAGCTCTGCCTCTAACATAGAGGGCGTATTAGCTGGATTTAGGAGTTCCTCAAAGTGCTCCTTCCACCATCCTATTACCTCCTCAGTTGAGGTCAACAGCATCCCATCCTTACTGTACACAGCTTGGATGGTTCCCCGCTTCCCCCTCCTGAGGTGGGGCTACGGTTTTCCAGAAGCACCTTGGTGCCGACCGAAAGTCCTTCTCCATATCTTCTCCGAACTTCTCCCACACCCGCTGCTTTGCCTCTTTCATGGCAGAGGCTGCAGCCCTTCGGGCCCTTCGGTACCTTGCAAATGCCTCCGGATAACATATCCCGGAAAGATTCCTTCAGTCTGACGGCTTTCCTGACCACTGGTGTCCACCACGGTGTTCGTGGGTTACCGCCCCTTGAGGCACCTAAGACCCTAAGACCACAGCTCTCTGCCGCAGCTTCAGCAATGGAAACTTTGAACATTGTCCACTCAAGTCCAATGCCCCCAGCCTCCACAGGGATGCACAAAAAGCTCCGCCGGAGCCAACTCACCACCAGATGGTGATCAGTTGACAGCTCCGCCCCTCTCTTCACCCGAGTGTCCAAAACATACGGCCTCAGATCAGATGAAATGATTATAAAATCGATCATTGACCTTCGGCCTAGGGTGCTCTGGTACCAAGTACACTTATGAGCATCCCTATGTTCGAACATGGTGTTTGTTATAGACAATCCATGACTAGCACAGAAGTCCAACAACAAACAACCACTGTGGTTTAGATCACAGAGGCCGTTCCTCCCAATCACGCCTCTCCATGTGTCTCCATCATTGCCCACGTGTGCATTGAACTTACAGGGTTAAAGACACCAAATTATATCATTAAATCATGTGCTTTTAACCACTTAAAACATGCTACACAGCTGAAAACTGGCCTCCTGTGCAACCCACAACATGGGGGAAACATGCAGTAAATCTACAAAGGCTGTTTCCTGTGGATTTTAAATGGAACAGCTCCAGGTTTAGTCTGTGTGTGTGTGTGTCATTATGAAGCATCTGTTCAACAAACAAGAAACAAAGGGAAGAGCAGCTATAATCTGCCTGGCCTGGGTGCAATCCATCAACACGCATCATGAACTTTGTGTGTGCATGTGCGTGTATTTCCTGGTGGCAGGGGTGTGTGTCTCAGAAGTGATTAGGGAGTGTTTTCAACTCTCAGACATGTCATGAAGGAGAGAAGTCAAACGACGCTCCTCAACACCCACACACACTCAGCGCAGCCCAGCACAGTTTGACCCCAGTCTGTTGTCATCAGGATAGCTTGCTAATTAAGAAGAGCTTCTCTTACACTGAAATACACACACACACACACACACACACTGACAGCTTGCCATTGTCTCCCTACCCGAGGGTCTTGTAAGGGGCCTGTGTATGTATATCTGTGAGTGTGTGTGTGTGTGTGTGTGTGTGTGTGTATGTGTGTGTCAGAGCACTGTCGTGTGACAATTTCGGTTCTACTGTCAAAGAGCTGTCTCCTGCTGTGAAGGGCCAGAGAGGTGATTTGTCTCCTCTTTTCTGTGTGTGTGTGTAAAAACACACACACATATATATATATATATATATATATATATATATATATATATATATATATATATATATATATATATATATATATACGTAGGGCAAACACACTTTAATAGAGCAAATTGTGGTCTAAAATACAAAAACCTTTATTAACACACTTGCCATTCCTTGAGCCTTTTTCTTTAAACCAAGAGTGCCATCTTGTTTGGCTATTTCCATGACAACTAAGCAAACTCAATCTGCTGAAGACTGAGATGTGGTACGGAAAAAGCTACGTCGGCCTTGAGTTAAAGGAGAACTCCGGCCAATTTTTACGTTAATCTTGCTAAATATAACTATGCTAGACCTGTCTATAGCAAAAACAATTAGCGCAATAGCAGCTACCTAGACTGCTGCTGAAGCTAATTCCCACCGGGCAGTTATGGGGGCATAAATTAAATAGTGCCTTTGTGTATCTTAACAGACACAAAATGCAATTAAAATGTCTGTGTAACATGAACAGGGCCCTTACATGACAACAAGAAGCGTTTTCAACATTCACCTACCCTGTTAGCTAGCTAGCTGTCTTCTGGGACGAGAGAGTGTGTTCAGTCAGGCTTCAGTAATAATCATCATGCACCAGTCCTGTGTGTATTTGCAGCATATATGTGGATATATATGATATATATCCAATTGTTTTTGCTATAGACAGGTCTTGCATAGTTATATTTAGCAAGATTAACGTAAAAATTGGCCGGAGTTCTCCTTTAAGATTTATTTTTTATTTTAGGGTGTAACATTTTATTTTCTAAATTATTATTTAGAAATTTTCAACAAGCCCCTTAAACTATACACTTTCAAATTTCTGTAAACTACAACAATTAGAGAAGAAACAAATTTCAGAACAGAAGCTGACAAAAGAAAGGGCGGCGTGATGAAAAAGATGATGAATGAGATAATCATTAACAAAATCCCACTATCTGTCGCCCCTCCTCTTCCTCTCATTCTGTCTCTTTGAGCAAATGAATGTCTTCATGGTTGATATAATAAACTGTTGTACAACTGTTCTGAGGCTACTCGTGGGAAAACAGGGAGGCAAATAATCTTTGAAAGAAAATTAACTGACAAAGAGAATGAGAGAGCCTGTTTATGTCTGTGTGTGTGTGTGTGTATGTGTGTGTGTGTGTGTTTAAGTGTGTAAATTAGACTGAATTGGAACTACAGAAAGAGATCAAGCCTCATCCATATTAATAAACTGCAGGTCTCCCGTCCCACTCCTGGGACCAATACCTGCTCTCGCTCTAATAGATCACACTCTATCTTTGATCGCATGGCTGTTTGTTTTTATAATTACCCCAAATTTAACTCTGTGATATTTCAGCTTCATGGCATTTGCTTGGCATTTCAACTTCATTATGGCATCGCCTGTATTTTCTGCTGGTGGACAGTCATGATGGGCCACCCTGTGTGTCCCCAACACATTTCATTATTGTTGATACTAGTTTCTTGAGTCCCATGAGACTTTGGTGTCTGAGAGTTGCATAACTCAATTCAAGTCAATTTTATTTACATAGCCCAGGCCCGTAGACAGTCTAATGGAAGGGGGGGGGTGGTTTTTCCCTCATTTTGTATTTAATGAGGTTCAGCCACCAGAACCCGCCCCTGTCTACAGGCCCGTAGCCCAATATCACAAATTTGCTTCAAGGGGCTTTATAGCTATATATTAGACTGATACATCTGTGCACTGCAACAAATACTGCTACTAAAAATATGTTGTATAGAAAGTTGTTTGATAAAGTGTGACAGTTATTTTTTGGGATTAGATATTTACGTATTCACAGCGGCAGATGTATCTTTGAATGGAGCGAGTGTTAGTGATAAGACAGTGTTGCATTATAGGTCTGTAGTTCCGAAGTTGCGATAATCACCATTTTATATCAGCAAGGGATCGATTGACGACAAAGGTTAAAGGTTAAAGGAGAACTCCGGCCAATTGTTATGGTAATCTTGATAAATATAACTATGCAGGACCTGTCTATAGAAAAAAATGAAAGTTTAGGTTCTCATTCTGTTGCCACAATTCGGAAAGGCACAAACGCGAACCATTTCTTTTCCACAGTAGATCAACACTTGCTTTTCTTACTCCAAGTTTCTTCCCTTGTGAACACCTCCGCTCTTCAGTCTTCACACGCTACACTGTACGCTCCTCCGACCTACACACTGTTATTTACCTTTTTCTTGCTATATGTAAGTCTATGTGAAAGGTCTTTCTGGGCCATGGAGTGCAGTACCACCCCTATCTGCTAAGCCCATGGTGGCATATAGACTTGGCGCTCCTCCTGGGGGCTTGGGGAAAAGGGGCAGGCAAACAGGATTTCCTGGTTAGATGATGTCATCAAATATATGCAATTTCAACTTAAAAGATCCATTTACACAATTAAACAGAAAACAATGCATTTTATATTGTTTATTGTGAAAAAAAAACCAAGAAAAATAATTTGTTTCCATATGGCAACACCATGCAATAGAGGGTTTCAGTGTGCCGATGTGCTGCAATAGCAGAATGCCTATTATCCCCCATACTTATTATTATTATTCCGCCACATTTTTGTTCCGCTACTAGTCACGGAGCATTGCCAACACATGCACACAAAATACATCAAACCGTGTGTAATGACCAGGAATGGTGTGCTATCATTTGAATAACAGATTTGCAGCATGTTTTTCACGAAATCTGCAAAAAAAAAACGGAGCAAAATTTCCCATGAATTTTAATGGGAAATCTTCGGGAAATCGCTTAAACGTACAATATGTAATTTTCTGCTGCTAGGGGTCTCTCAAGCAAAACAATGGATTGTAAACACGGACTTTTGATGATGTTGATAAGTTGCGTGGAATTATGGGAGTTGTACTTTTTAATGTTAAACACCTTCGCCGATTAGAATGCATCTGTTCACGTACAATTACAATTTACCCATTCAAATGTATTCACTTTACGTTTATTCATGTCATTCTAATAACATAGCTGCATTTCCCCCAACATAATTACGTTTCTCTTGATTCGATCTGTATTGGTAGCTGATCAGTTAGCTAGCTAGCTAGTGAACCAGCAAGCTAACGCTAGCCAGCAGCTAAAACCACAGTGACTATCACAATATATTTCACATGTCACTGTCACCTTTTGGATGGTTTCAACCCCGGGAAGGACGGGGTTTGTTGTAACGCTAGCTAGCTACTCAACGAGCCTGAGAGACAGGTGTGGGTGGGGATTGCCGGGGGAATCTCCCGGGACGGCGAGCCGAGGACGGCAGAGAATTGCAGCAGCAGAACATCTCCAAGCTGCCCGAAACGATCTCCCCCTTCACTTTTCTTTAATCTTAACTATTCATGTTAGTTCTTGTCGGGTTAATTTAGCTAACTGTAAAGACAGCTAAACGTGAAGGGGTGAGAAATTCGGCAGGGAGGAGATTGCTGTAATGGTGGCTGTGTGTTGGCTGGCTATTGCTATTGCTACATGTCCCGGCTGTGTTGTCAGCTCGTATCCCAGGCAGACAGACTGGGTGCTAGCTGGCTAAATTAGCATTAGATTAGTCGTCTTATCTATACAGCTAACGTTAACATTACTGGTAAACTCATTTGTGGGTTAGCCCAGTGCTGCTTTTATCCGTGGTGAAAACAATGATGCTACTAATAACTTTATGAGCGTGTTGAACGATGTGGTAACCCTATAATGTTATCCACCAAGCATTAGCTAGCTAGCATTAAGTTAGCTACTTGTCAACCAACACATTGTACTACAATGTTAAACTGGATCGATATTGATATGTATCAATAAATAAGATCCCTGCTGTATTACTGTGTTGCAAAGTGGCACAAAATGATGCTGTGTGGCAGAAAAAGCAGTATTATGGTTAGGAGTATTTTCTTCTGTGACATTGTATGATTTACAATTACGCTGAAACGTATCACCTGGGTGCCGTGTTTTGAAGGAAGTTACGAGTAACTAGAGGGTGAAAGGTTATATGACGCCACTGACGGGCAACTAGGAAGGAAAGGAAACGTGCCGTGTCTGAAAATAAAATAACAGATTTCTCTGGGTTTGAAGTTTGGTGGAAACATTTGTGAGAGTGTAAAAATATATAACATAGGTATGGTCGTTTTTAGACATTTTAATGCAGAAATGTTACATATTGTACCTTTAACAAAGCTCAAAACAACCCCTCTTTCAGACCATACTGTATCGCCATATTTTAATATAGAAAAATAATTAAAAGTTTGAACCGAAGACAAGACTTTGGCCTTTACTGGGCTGAATGGGCATTCTGATATCAACCACGGCTTCTACCAAATTACATTTTATGTATCGTCCAGTTTCAGATTTTCCAATGTGTGTGTATGGGGACGGAATGTTGAGTAGTGATCGGCCGATATTTGCGTTTTTTACGTGTATTGACATTGGCTGCTGCGTTCGCCGATTTTCTCGGCATTATTTACAGACAGGCATCCACACAGGCATCTCTGTGTTGCTAGAGACGTTGCAGTGCAGTTCACGTGCATACCACTGACCTATATAAATGTATGGGTGGATGCATGGGTGCATGGGTGCATACCATGCATTGCCCCTCCCCCACTAGCAGAGTGCTGGAAGCCTGCTCTTAAAGACAACGGTAAGTTTTAAACTTTCAAAGCATCTTTTAACTGACTTAGCTGAAATATTGCCATACACTTAAAGGGATACTTCACCGCTGGAAAGCCTAATATATCTTTAAATTGGGTCACCTATGTAGCAGAAATGTGAAAAAAAAAATTTAATTGGTGCCTTCTAGGCCGAGAAAAGCCAGAAAATGTGTTTTTGGCTCATATGGATGAAAGACACCAAATCCCAGAATGCACTTCGCTTCGCTGCTTTGAGTCCACTCCCAAGCCACGCCTACCGCTTGACAGACAGACAGTGAGGCATTCGACTCAACTCAATGTGTTTTATTGTTATTTCAACCATATACACAAAACAACGTTTCATCGTGGCTCGAGTCAATTTAAAATATATAAATACACATTTAAAATATATAAAAACTACATTATATAATAACGACATACGAAACAGGCTACATTTACCGTGCACACACACATTATAGGCTCCGTAAAGTTCAGCTAAGCATACCAGCATTAGGCTTGGTGGGCTGTAAACACCGAGTATAAACACAGCCGTGAATTAGCGTGGGATGTCGAATGGTCGCCATGTAACAGTCACAAACTCCAGCGGTTAGCAGTTAGTTGGATACAAATCACCCCATTTCTGCACCAGTCCGTGTTAACACAGCTCACCTTCATACAGAGCATCTCTAGCTCGGATTGTCGGAAGGCTAGCAGGCCTGGTAGCTGGACAGTCCGGTTCACTGTTGCTTTCCCACGAAAGCACAAAACACAGCAGTTTCTGAACTCGCGTTGGGAGCATCGTTGAAGTTGGATGTAGTCCAGTTTGTTGTTTAATGAACGGACACTTGCAAGCAGGATTGATGGGACAGGTGGCCGGCTAGCGTTAGCTCGCTCTGGATGTGCCTTTCCCCCGGCTTGGTGGGCTGTAAACACCGAGTATAAACACAGCCGTGAATTAGCGTGGGATGTCGAATGGTCGCCATGTAACAGTCACAAACTCCAGCGGTTAGCAGTTAGTTGGATACAAATCACCCCATTTCTGCACCAGTCCGTGTTAACACAGCTCACCTTCATACAGAGCATCTCTAGCTCGGATTGTCGGAAGGCTAGCAGGCCTGGTAGCTGGACAGTCCGGTTCACTGTTGTTCAGTCGGAAAGCAGTTAGTTGGATACAAATCACCCCATTTCTGCACCAGTCCGTGTTAACACAGCTCACCTTCATACAGAGCATCTCTAGCTCGGATTGTCGGAAGGCTAGCAGGCCTGGTAGCTGGACAGTCCGGTTCACTGTTGTTCGGCTGGACAGTCCGGTTCACTGTTGCTTTCCCACAAAAGCACAAAACACAGCAGTTTCTGAACTCGCGTTGGGAGCATCGTTGAAGTTGGATGTAGTCCAGTTTGTTGTTTAATGAACGGACACTTGCAAGCAGGATTGATGGGACAGGTGGCCGGCTAGCGTTAGCTCGCTCTGGATGTGCCTTTCCCCCGGCTAGCGCTAGCTTCCCACCTAGCCGACGAAGATGTCCCCTACCCGGCTACGAGCGAGTCCGCCGGTCCCCGTGCTGGTCTCGATGCAGGCGAAGCTCTCGTAGTGGGCCGATTATTCCGTCTGTAATAACGTTTCCTGCATATTCTCTGCCGTGTAGCGATGTATCCCGGTGGTACACGTGCGGTAGTTTGAATGCACATAATTGTTGTAAAAGTTTGCTGCTGAGAAGATAGAGCAGAGCCCTGTTTAGCGAGGATTCAAGATGGCTGACATTTCGTTTTTTTCCGGCCGAGATCGGCTAGCTTCGGGCGATGGGCGGGTTTAAAACATGCGGAAGTAGGTCCTACTACTGGTTGTAGTCTTTTGCTCTGGCCAAAAAATCTTCCGATGACGCAAAAATCGTCATTTTGCGTCATCGGAAGATTTTTTCCGGACCCCCCAATGCAGATATCTCCTGTCTCAGGGGGATATGAGGGAGGGACGCACGGTCATTCAGAAATACTACCGGGTTTCTACTGATACAAAGCTGAATGCTAAATCGGTGAAGTATCCCTTTAATTAGCTGTTATGAACACTGGTCATAGGATTAAGTAATGCCAATGTGGTTCGGTGGTATTTATGCAAGTTTTATTCAGCAACCACCTAGATGAGGTTTGGACGCGTGTGGTGTGTGTGTCTCTCACACACTGGACTCTCTCCCTACTTTGAGCTGGGCGGAGTTGCCATCGCAGTGATATAAGAGCCCCCCCCCCCGCTCAAGAAGAGCATAATGATGACAGATATGTTTTATACGTAGTTGAATATTAATTTGTGTTAACGTTTATCATGTACCAGACAAAAGTGCACCGTGTATGCCTCACTTGTGTTTAGAGCCATTTGCTGACGTTATCGTTATCGATCCAGTTCAATGGTGGTTGAGTTTTTCAGTCAGCGTCAGCTACCACACAGAAGTTTGTGTGTGTGTGTGTGTGTGTGTGTGTGTGTGTGTGTGTGTGTGTGTGTGTGTGTCACTCAGTGAGACACTCGCATCACAGTGATATATGAGAGTGCTGCGCCACCTGAAGGAGAGCATTTAAAACTTTGAGAGATGTTTTATACGTGGTTGAATATTTATACCTTTTAACGTTGATGCAGTTTAGAACAGAAACTTGAACAATTTGTTACTTAATGTGCATCTGATATCACATTATTTTCCTCTGCTGATTTATGTTCTGTGGTTGACAAATCTGGCAGCCTCTTTTACATTTTCGTTTAGACCTACTAGTGTGTTGTCTTTGCATATTAGACGGCATATTATCCTTAGCCTCATTTTATTTTATGTAGAAAATTGAGGGAGCAAAAGCAGTATCGGCTCCAAATATCGGCTCAAGAAAATCGGCAGCCCGTATCGGACATCAACTAAGGCTGATGAAAAAAAATCGGCATCGGCGCTAAAAAATCCATATCATATATATGGATTTTATCCATATCATTCCCTCAAACAGCTTTTTCTACTCGCCTCAAACTGGCTTCAGTCTGGCCGGATATCTTTATACAGTCATCTGCTACATGTAGCTACATGCTAACCTCAGGGAAACCTGTAACCTTGGTGGCAGATGCTAATTTCTACACACTTTCAGATCACATTCCTGCTGGAACATGTTATATTCTTTATTTTTTGTTCATTAAGTAAAAAGTGCTGCTAGACTCCATTGAAGTCAATCCACTACTACATGTAATAGTAATGTTAGCTGCATGCTAACACCAGAGAAGAGAAAGCTGTAGACTTAGGCTGCTGGAACATGTTTGATGGTGTAGTTTTTGGTTTAGAAAGCCTTTATTGGTGATTTTTCACAGAAAGTACTGCCATACTCTTTTACAGTCAGTCTCCGGCTGCAACGGACTGTAAAGAGACAGCAAGAGCAGAGCACAGACTCGGATTTGCTGACCAATCCGAACACACTGGCCTTTTTTCGGGAAGGGGCGCATAAAGAGACAGGCGCTACAACAGAGCGTCTCAGACAAAGGGCGAACACAGGTGCAGCAACCATGGTATAAATATTTTTTTTTTTTAACACATAAGCGTAAACATGTTCTTGTAGAAAAACAAAATATAAGAATTGACCTGAAAATGAGCATAATACATCCCCTTTAAAGTCCATGACGTGTACCTTCAAAATAGTAACCTACTGGAGTGAAATGTAGAATGCCATGTGATTCACTGTGGTAATCTCATTTCTATTCCTAATTCATTAAGTGTTTTTATGACCCGATGGTGCTTTTTGCTACATTTGTATAATTCACAACAAGCAATTACAACTTGCTAAAGAAGAAGAGGGCCTCACACTTTTATTGAAGAATTTTAGGACACACTGTGGTGTTGGGAAAAGACGTGTTGAGAGATTAAGAGAAGAACTGATGGGGCGGCCTCTAGCTCACCCAGTGGGAGCTTTCGCCCCATGTTGGCTGAGTCCTGCAGCGGCGCGGGTTCTAATCCGACCTGCTGCCCTTTGCTGCGTGTCATCCCCCATCTCTCTCCCCCTTTCATGTATATCCACTGTCACTCCATAATAAAGGGAAAAGCACCCAAAAAAAAAGAGAGGAACTGATACCTTCAGGATAAAGGATATATGGATTTAAGAAAACAGCGTAAAATAAACACATCTGATCACCTTGCCAAAAGTCGTGTCCAGTGCAGACGAAGCGAAACAAAAATATTTGAGGAGCTTCATTCCAGACATTTCGGTGGGCACTGGAGTGGAGAAAACCCGCATTGCAATTATAAACTGCTACTATTGGCCTGGCATGGTGGATGACATTCACAAGTGGGTGAGTCGGTATCTTCAAAATAATGAGGTGGAACCTGGGTGGAACGCACATTCAGGTTCAATAGTGGAGCACAGTGGAGTGAAATGTCTATTTTTGCAAATGTAGAAAGTCTGTCTCTGAATGTGACACTAACAGTCCATCCTGGGTGATTTCATGATGACTATGCCTGCTGATACTGTATGCTCCAAGGCCTGCTTTTAGTTTTCACTTATTTGCAACATATTGGTCATCATTTTGAAATGACATTGTCTGTTTAGATTGCCCAGTGTCCACAGTGCCAGTCTGAGAGAGCCAATATTAGAAAAGAAAAGAGAGAATATAATCCAATAGAGATAAAGGAAACAATGGCATCCACAGTGATATAATGATCATGTCTTTTTTTTTCTTCCAGTGTAACGGAGCCTCTCAAACTTGTTGTGATGGACTCGGTAGGTAAACTTACTCTAACAGATAGTGGAAACCAGTACATGTGTCATCAGAGCCGTCGCAGGGGGGGTGCAAGGCCCTGCTCATTGACACGTGATACACGTGCAAGAAAAACTGTTAACCTGCATGGGGGCCGCCGTTATTCAGACAGCTATATAGTCGTGTGTGTGTGTGTGTGTGTGTGTGTGTGTGTGTGTGTGTGTGTGTGTGTGTGTGTGTGTGTGTGTGTATGTGTGTGTTCTTGTGTGTGGCAAAATAGATAGGATGAAAGGCATTGTCACAGAGATAGTTGTATTTGTATATTGGTGTTAAGAGAGATAACGGACTATTTAGCAGTCAGAATAATAGGCCGTCTGACCTACGGCAGGTAAGCTCAGCTGCATGTCACTTTATATTCTTTCTATAGCTTTATACAGTATAGCGTCCGAATTACCATGCTGGATAAAGTGAAGTCACTTTCCTTGCCTTCTAGCTCGCAAACTCAGCAATAAAGTCTTTGTAGTGCAGTGTTTGCGAAATCGGTCGCGCTGTTGTGTAGCTGACATTGTTTCTCCCGTCTCCTTTGTACACTTTTGCAGAGCGCACTAATGTAACATCATAAAGAAAACATTTTTTTTACATTTCTTTTAATTGTTAAAGATTATTTTTTGGGCTTTTCCACCTTTAATGGATAGGACAGCTAGTTGAGAAAGGGGAGAGAGAGGGGGAAGACATGCAGGAAATCGTCACAGCTCGGACCCGAACCCTGGACCTCTGCGTTGAGGCACATGCCTCTCAGTATATGTGCGCCTGCTCCACCCATTGAGCCAACCCGGCCACAATTTTTGGGGGATTTTTTTGACCAATCGGAATTTCATTTTAGAGCACATTTCAATCAGGAGAGACTTTGTTTGCAGATATGCAAAAGTACAATATTTATTATACAACTGCATGAGAAAATGTATGAGTCTTTTGGAGATTAGACTCCATCGAATTAATATTTTTAAAAGGGTAGAGAACAGGAAACATATCCCCCGATGGAGTCTAGACACTGGTGGCGGCGGAGAAGAGACCGGGGACCAGACCGACGAGGCAACGGAATGGCCAACCGGGAGAATCATGAAGACTGGAGGCAGCAGGGGAGGTGGAGGGTTGAGCGCTTTGCCTGGAACGAAAACTGAACAGCACAGGGAGAACATATTTAAAGCAGAGCTGTAATGCTGTGATTGGTCCTTGAATTTCGTGGTCATGTCTGATTGGTTTAAGTGAAAGTATCCCTTCTAAACAGCTGATTTGATTTACGGAGAAAGAGTAATGATTGAGTTAATGACGTCTTCCTGAAAGAATTTGCGCTGTGCTTCATTGAGTCAAGAACAGGCATACGCGAGGCCCTGTGCGGTCTCACAGTTGGCACAACCCATGTGATGGTTCTGTGTGTCACCAAATGGGTCTGCCCAAAATGGCAGATGAGGTGACCAGTTTTATATTTTATTCTTCTTTTACTAATTTGGTGCACCTGAAAGACTGCTAACAGACCAGGGCTCACAGTAAAACTACGCTATTATTCCCCAGTATGTAACTGTTGCTGTGCTGACTTATTTCATGTTTGTCCAAACTGATCATTTTAATATCAACTATGGCTTGTGTTAGAGTCTGGGCATCAAAAGAAGCCTGCGCTCCCCCTACCATCCATAGAACTATGGCCTTGTGGAGCAATTCAACGGCACAATACAGGAGATATATTTTGTTTTCAATGTTTGAATGAATTTTAGGTCTTATAAAATAATCTATTCTGATTTTGTGTTCCTATCAGAAGAGGTCATCTGAAATGGTACTTGCTTTATCATACCAAAGAACTCAAACGCTCTCCTGCCTCATCATTCCTGTATTTAAATTTTGTATTTTGAGGTCCTTAAACAACCTGGTGGCAGATCACCCCAAACGTTGAGTTATTAAGTTATTGTTTGATGTCTGTGAAGGATGAGAGTTATTCTTTAGAGGTGCCAAAGGGAGTACAAAGCAAGATTCTCTAATGTTCTTATCCTTTTAAAATATTCAGCCCCATTCCAACTGCGATTTTTGGCAGCAAACTCAACAACCTGGTACTCAAATAAGAGATGTCTGGAGGCCTAAAAAAGCAGGACTCCAAATTCATAGAGGTTGAAGATACTAGACCAACCGTCTACGTTACATTGCCTCAGCACCAGGTGAAGGACAATCAACAATCAGTGTAGCTGCAGGACAATCAGCAATCAGTATGACCTGAAAGGAAATGACAGAAATTAGTCTCATGAAGGGGCTCCTTGGTTTAAAAAAACCTTTTGGACACCTAAATCAAGTCCTGCTTAGCAGCAAAATCACTGATACAGGTAATACAGTAACTGTAACCTCCTAATTGGAATTCAGGCATTGTTAATGTTACAGGTATTATCTGTGTTGTTGATTGTGAATATCAAGTTAAAGGACCTATGCAGTAAACATTGAGGAGAGAGAGAGAGAGAGAGAGAGAGAGAGAGAGAGAGAGAGAGAGAGAGAGAGAGAGAGAGAGAGAGAGAGAGAGAGAGAGAGAGAGAGAGAGAGAGAGAGTTACACAGTAACTTCTGTTGCCACTGCAGTTTCATTGGCTATTTGCAAAATACTGTTGTCGTCATTGGCACGTAGTTGGCAGAAGTTTAGTATTTCTAGAATATAGTGACTGTGGTCACCATGAGCGGTGTGGATTATCTTAATACATATTTTATGATAACGGGACATAAATAACTCCATGTTGCTTTCGTCTCTCCCCTGTCTCCGTCAACTGTACCCTGGCTAGCACCAAAGATAGGCTGGCATGATAAAGTAAGCCTTCACTGATACTTAGTCTATATATAGGTCTAACAGATGATATACAAATATACATAACCTTAAAAATAAAAACTTTTTTATTTGATAGTAACTTTTCCTATTTTAACTTTGGCAAACTGGTCTGATCGGGCTGATTTTCAGCTGCGCACTCAATGACGGGGTGTACCTCGTGTGGACTAATTGGTATGTTCCTGACTTCCATGTTACAAGAGAAAGTGTCCATGTCTCAACCGTCCCCCTGATACTTTAGTCCTACGACCCCGCCAAATCACAGACATGTCGATATGCACAGGATTAATATTACCAGTGTGTTCGGCGAAATATGGTAGGTTGTTTGCGGGGGAATTTTTACTTAACAAATCACAGACATGGCCGATTGCCAGAGGATTAAGATCAAAGACAACCCTCAAAATTATTACAAATGATAGAGGTCACCAGGTAATACCTATCCTGTGTGAATAGGGCTTTAGCTAATGTCAGAGCAACTTCCCCCAAGTTGCCCCACAAATGTTTCTGTGTTCATGTTCATGATTTAGTCATTTCTCTCCACGATAAAATTGCTCTAGGTGGTCAGCAACAAGATTTGCCTTTGAGCATACTATTATGATCAACAGACTTCACGATCTGGTTGGAATGTCATGGATCAGTTTTAAAATGGTTTATTTTTTACCTTTCTGGCAGAACTTTCAGTGTTTTTGTAAACCAATCATGTTGGACACTACAGGGTTGTCATGTGGGGTACCTCAGGGTTCTGTTCTGGGACAGATTCTGTTCCTTTTATATATATATTCCCTCTAGGAGAGATAATAAGCCAGTTCATTGACATATCTTACCATTTTTATGCGCTGATGATATCCAGCTGTACTGCTCCTTTAGGGCTACCGAGCTCTATAAATTGGTGTCCTTGACAAACTGCTTGACTAGCATCAAGCAGTGGTTAAGTGACAACTATTTTTTATCTCATCTTGTTTAGATTACTGTAACAGTCTTTTTACATGTTTGAACAAGAAAGAGCATTTCCATCTGCAGGCTGTTCAGAACTCCGCTGCGAGGCTTTTAACTCACACAAGCAAAAGAGCACACATCACACCTATTTTGGCATCACTTCACTGGTTACCAGTTCATTTTAGAATTAATTTTAGAGCCTTGCACGGACAAGGTCCTCCTTATGTCTGACTTGTCACATTTCTTCCCGGTTTCTGAGGTCATCAGGTCAGATGTTGTTAGTGGTCCCCCGCATTCATTTTAAAACCAGAGGGGATCGACTGTGGAATGCACTGGCACTCTCTTTACATTGTTGAAGTGCTGTTGATTCTTTTAAAAACTTGCTTTTATGGCTGTCTGATTTAATGTACCTTTGTTTTCCTTGTATTCTTATGTCTTCTATTTATCATATTCCAAATAATTGTAAAGCACTTAGTGATTTTTATCTGTGAAAAGCGCTATATAAATAAACTTACTTACTCCAACACAGAGGAGTATTAAACAATAACATTAATAAAAAAAACATACTAAGTCCCCCGACTAACAGCTCCATAAAGGGAAAGCTGGGCTCACCAGTGATGGTCAAACTCCCTCACCACCTTACCTCTACACCACAGTAATAACACCTCTAGTTTAATGGCATCATTTTACAGGTCAAATGTCATAGACGACATGGCTACCATTTGGAGCCACCAAAGCTTAAACAATCTCAGACATTTCTCCCTTTTTTATTGTTAGTAAAGACCTATCTATTTTTTTTTTTTTCAATAAATGTTGACTCCTAATCATTAATCATAGCATTGTCGGCATCTCCTGCAGTGATTTCAAACACTTAACTAGAACCTGGTCCCTGCTATTGTAATGACTCAGTTTTCCCACAAGAATAATTTGTTTCACCTTTTTCATTAACACTTTTAGACTCTCTAATCTCTCCATCCGTTTCTTCATTTGGAAAGGGAACAATGGGAGTGACACTTGTCACTACAGTACAGTGGTACTTTTTATTTAATTAATTTAATTACATTTGTATACTTTGGTGTTCACATTTTCAATCGCAAACGCTGCAGCTTCCTCATCTGCCATTTTCACGAATGTCCTAATACGTTGGTGGTCCCGTAGTGTTCCACATTCAATGGTTTGAGTGCAGCATCCTGGTCCTAGTCGGTGTGCACACACTATAACCTCAAAATAGCAAGTGTAAGTGAGCAAATGCACTAGCACAGTTGGCCTTTCTTCGTCCGCTTATCCGGTGTTGGGTCGCAGGAGGAGCAACTCCAGCAGAGGACCCCAAACTTCTCTTTCCCGAGCCACATTAACCAGCTCTGACTGGGGGATCCCAAGGCATTCCCAGGCCAGGTTGGAGATATCAATCCCTCCAGAAAAACGCGGAGTTTTTTTGTGATAGTTGCGGGCAAAAATCCTTAATTATGCGGCACGTTTTCTTAAAAAATGCGATGGAATATGCGGGATATTTATGCCATTTTATGCGATGAAAATGCGGGAACTTGCAAAAATTGCGGGAACTTGCAAAAACTGCGGTTTGATGAAAAAGAGAAAAAAAAGTGATTCCCCAACACTGTGTTCTCAGTAGGTGAAATTACGTCACTTCATAACGTTCCCATGGCAACAGGGGAAAATGGCTGCTCTTGTGTGAAGTAAACGCAACATTTTTTAACTTTCTGCTGAGATATGTGACTTTTTTGCAACGAAAATGCGGGGATTATGAAATCATGCAAGCCCCGCATATTTTGCGCGGAAATCGGCAATTTATGCGGCGAAAGTGCAGCGTATTTTAAAAAATGCGGCCCCCGCATAAATATGCGGACTTTGGCTGATTATGCATTGAATTCTGCGATCGCATAATCGCGTTTTTCTGAAGGGACTGAGATATAATCCCTCGACCTAGTCCTGGGTCTTCCCCGAGGTCTCCTCCCAGCTGGACGTTCCTGGAACACCTCCCTAGGGAGGCGCCCAGGGGGCATCCTTACCAGATGCCCGAACCACCTCAACTGGCTCCTTTCGACGTGAAGGAGCAGCGGCTCTACTCCGAGCTCCTCACAGATGACTGAGCTTCTCACCCTATCTCTAAGTGAGACGCCAGCCACCCTCCTGAGGAAACCCATTTCAGCTGCTTGTACCCTGTACAGTTGGCCTGGCTACGTGAATATACGGCAAATGTGCATTGTCAATTTTGTCCACTAAAAGTGCTGTTTTTTTAGAGTAAAATCATTTTTGTTTAACCAGAAACAGGTTAGAGTGCATGGGGAACACAGGACGGACCCAAATGCAATGTTCAGCAAAACGTAGGTTTATAGGAAACCAGAAAACGTGCTAGGAACTCGGGAGCAAGGCTGGGAAGTGGGGAGCTATAGGCTAGGAACTGGGGAGCTAGGCTAGGAACCCGGGAGCTAGGCTGGTAACTGGGGAGCTAGGCTGGTAACTGGGGAGCTAGGCTAGGGACTGGGGAGCTAGACTAGGGACTGGGGAGCTAGGCTAGGGACTGGGGAGCTAGACTAGGGACTGGGGAGCTAGGCTAGGGACTGGGGAGCTAGGCTAGGGACTGGGAAGCCAGGATAGGAACTCGGGAGCTAGGCTGGGAACTGGGGAGCTAGGCTAGGGACTGGGGAGCTAGGGGTAGGATAGTGAGGGATACGGGAGAGTGTGGGGAAACCAGAGCCAAGGGAAACGGGGAGGAGAAACTAAAGTCCAGGGAACAGAGAGGGTCCAAGAGGGGAAGGCAGAGAACAGGAGCAGAGGCAGGATGAAACGGAGAGCCGGGACCCGAGTGGTGAAGCCAGTTGACTGGGGCTGAAGGCAAGGTATGGAGATGATGGCAGTGTGGCGGTGAAAACAATCCAGCAAAGATAGTGAGTAGATCCGGGGGTTGAAATACTGAGCTTGATTGTAGATGCCTGGCAGGTGTGCGTGGCGGGAGAGCGGTGATGGTGGAATGATGAACAGGTGTGCATAGTCAGCTGGCAGTAGCAGGCAGGAGGAGGGGAAAACACAGGAGAAATAAGGAGGCAGGGCCAACAGAGAAACACACAAAAAGAACTAGAGAACAGGAAACAAAACCCCAAACCACAACATAGAGATCACTATCCCTTAACTCACCATACTGTAAATTATGGATTAGAGTTAGTGCACACACACCCTGATTCGGTTTGTTGATGCTAAAAACAAAGATATTTTTCTAAATTCAGTCCAAATGTTTCCTGTTTCTTCTAGTATGTGTGTTGATGAACAGAACTGAAAAAATGCTGTCTATTGTTGCTGCATTTTCAATAGCAAGAACAACACACACACACACACACACACACACACACACACACACACACACACACACACACACACACACACACACACACACACACCACACACACACACTTACATTCAGGGCCTAACACACACTGTAATCACATGCAGACACAAATAAATATAATAATACTGTACACTGGCATTCACCCTGGTGCGGACAAAAGCACACATGCATGCATGCATACACACACACACACACACACACACACACACACACACACACACACACACACACACACACACACACACACACACAGCAGCAGCAGCTACAGAGACAAAGCCATTCTTCTTTGTCTTCATTCTGACATCAACCTGAATCATTGGCGCTCCGGGTGCGTTTCATTCGCGATGGCATGCAGGGCATACGGGAGGGAGGATGGGGGTAGCAATCATCCCGATTAGTTGAACAGTGGATTAACAAAGTGCTTGACACCTACAGGACAACATCAGGAGCAGGGAGGAAAACAGAGGGGAGTCCTGCCTCGTCTTCACACACTGACACAATGAGTTCTAAATAATTCTCAGCTAGGCGTGAAGGCAAGAAGGAGGACAAGGTGTTGTGCTTGTTTTACAGTGATGCCATGATGTTTGACCACCTGTGTGAGGAGAGAGAACGACAAGAGTAAAATGGGAGAAAGGGGTAATTGGAGAGGCAGAAATAGGAGGATGGAAAAAAAAAGTCAAGTTGACGCTTGCTGGGATGATTTTCCATTTCCACACCTCTTCCCAACACACACACACACGCACAGATAGCTGTAGCTGAAGTTGTCATCTTGCTTGTCATCACATGCCTAATTCAGATGAACAAAACAGGTCATGACACACAAACCTGATCACTCGCCCACAGATGCAGCTGGACGTGTCATGCTGTGATGTAAGTCTGCTGATCATAACACAACTAATCCTGAGGAACAAAGCAGGTCAGGGCATCCATGTACACAGAGAGTGCAAGAGGAGGGAAGGAAACTGAGACGGTGAGATGATTTTTTTTGTGAATTGAGACTGTGAGATGATGATTTTTAGTAAATATATTATAATATATAATAATATTCCAGTGTATATTTACCTTCTATATCATAAATGGGCCTCTAAAAAATGCCCATTGTAGTGAGTGACCAGTCGCCCAATAAGTCTCTGAGCAGTGTTTACCTTTCTTGTGTCCGCTGGCATAGCCAGTTAACTTTGTGTGTAACGTAACAAAAGCCCATCCATCTCGTAGGAGCGAAGCTTAATATTTCATTCAATAAAATGAGCACTAACGCCACAGGTATAAGACCTGTTGTTGACAACATGGACACAGACATAGGAAACTCTGAAGGCAGTCGTAGTATTTACCTAGCAGGCTAGGCTAACACTGTTGTTTTAACGTTAGCAAACATCGGTGTAGCGTTAGCTAGCTGTCTAAACTTAAGAAAAGCTGAACAACATGCCTGTCCAAGCTGTGTTTTACTTTCCCTCCAATATTATTATGAACATAATAAAGACACATGCACTCGGTCGAGACCAAAAGCCATATGACTATGGCAAGATCACAAGCATTTAGGTACATGGAGTGCTAGCGAAAAAGCTAACACTAGCATAAGGCATGACTAACTTCAAACTTCATTTATTTCTAAAGCAGTGTTAGAACTTTTTTGACAGCATGGTACACATTAACGATGATATTACTATATTTGTCCCATGTAATTTATCATATCAAAGAGAAAAATTGACATTTACACAATAATGAACAGCTCCCATACTTTTCGCCTTTTTGGTTCACGGGGGGACTTGTGAAATCTTTTGCCACTTCCCTGTTTTTCATTGCAGCCAAACACGCAACAGTTGGGCATTTTTTTCAGTGAATTGTCATTTTTTAAAATAATTTATTACATCTTTCAACTATTCCCTGCACTATGTCAATGGGAATCAGATGAATGTTGGTATACAACATGGAGTCCACGAAACACATGACCACCTCAGAACCAATTGCATAACGGGATAGCTCAGAACATTCAATTCCCTAGTTGGCCAAACTCTCTAAATAAAGGGCGCTGCTGTTCACCAAAACAACCAGACACAGACAGAGTTTCTTCCCACAGGCTGTCACTAAACACCAGTCCATAGTGCTAGGATGGACTGCATAATAAACGTGTAACACCAAGCATCCACCTTTCAGTAAATTATATATTTAATTGTGTTAAACACAATTTAAATGTTTATATCTGTCAAGTATACACTGTATATATTGTCATATCCATCTAACCACCCTTTTTATATATAACTTATATCTGTAGATAGTAGTCAAATATTAATAGTTACCTTGTTCATCTTTGTTGTCCTTGTTTTTAGTTGTATGTCTGTCGTGCGTACTTTGAGAGCAACACAAAAGTCAAATTCCCTGTATATGTTTACTACTTGGCCCTTAAAACTGATAGGAAATGCAGCACAACATTATTTTATGACTTCTTTCTGTAGAAAGGGGTTTTATAAGTACAAAATGATTTTCTCTAACCTGATCAGTTTCAATTCTTGACTTGTTTTGGTAATGGAACAGCTTTCTTACCAGACATGCTAACTTCTACTTCCCAAAGTTTCCATACTCTGAGGGGATAGTCGATGCAGCTGCATCTTCTTCAGTGATGTTCTGGCTGCTGGATGCACCCCTCCTGTCACCAAACTGTCTCCATTTTTATTGCCAACTTATGTTTGGCTCTCCTTCGTATATCATTAAATCTCTTTCGGCATTGGGCTGCAGCTCTAGAGACGCTAGAGCAACTGTTTGTTTGCAGTGCCATGAATTCAGTCTTGCGGATTTTGCACTTCCTGCACAAGGACATCACTTTCTTCCTGGGACAAAATAAATTAGCACTCAGAGTTTCTTTCCATTACCAAATTGACAAGTGTCCTTTTTTTAAAATGATCTACCAATTCAGATATTTCCAAAATCTTGACGGCAGTTAGTTTAGGGTTTCTGACTTCCAAATAACTGTCCTTTTTGTCATGTCTCTTACATTTTATGTTCACATGAAAATAGTGCATTTCCTAATGCATTATGGAAGAAACATACTTGCTGCCCAGATGATCTGGTGCCATGTCATTTCTCCAATGCTCCATTGTTCCGACCTCTCAATAACCCGAAAAATTCCCTTTGGTCCTACAGCCCACTAGTCCCACTATGGCCATGCCAAGACCCGCCCTTCAATAGCATTTATTGGCCAGGCGTCCATGCTTACGCAAGGTAATGTAACCCCATTAAAAAAACACGGCTCCACCGCCAGATCACTACAGCGCAGACTCGGGCTCCCAAAATTACAAGATTTTGGCCCCGTATCTCGGATATTTGGCTTCAAATGTGAGCAGTTAGCTCACTAGCTACAGTAGTTTGCCAACTTGACCCTGGAAATAGTCATATCATCAAGCTTCTGTAGCTTGGTCACTGTGCAACTTTCTGCTGTGACCAACAGTCACCGAGAGCACATGGATTTGACACCCAAGATGGGTGAAGTGCTCCATCCATTATCTGTAACCGCTTGACAGGGTCTCCGATCCTAGCTGACATTAGGCAATAGGCAGGGAACACTCTGGACAGGTTACCAATCAATCACAGGGCTGACACATAGAGTGCCGCCCCCTTACTGAACTGTATTTTGTATTTTGGGGTGGCAGCAGCTCAGTCCGTGGGAGTTGGGTTGGGAACCGGAGGGTCGTTGGTTTAAGTCGCCGCACGGACCAAAGTACGGAGTGTGGACCGGTAGCTGGAGAGGTGCCAGTTCACCTCCCCCAACTGCTCAGATATTATTATTATTATCTGTAAAATAGTGAAAAGTTCTGCTGGCCTCACTTGCAGGATTGTAAAGTATTAGCCTACATAAAGTCATATTTTTATAAACATATATTAATTTTGCTATGTTCTGAACATACATTAAAGCTTTAGTGCGTAACTTTTTGATATTAATGAACATCCGTTACATTCAAGCCATTGCCAAAAGAGTTTATTACAAAGCTAATTAAGACTCTCAGCTCCACACAGCTCTCTCTGTATTTCTCAGTATGGCTACGTTCAGAAGATTGTGTCGTCCGGCGACTTTTGCGTGCAGATACTCGAGTGAAGATAATTACCTCTTCTGAAGAGTACATCATGTTTTTTTAATCCTCCGTGTCCTCCTTGCATACTAGCAACTGCGTGGAGGAGGGGTGTGGAACGCGTTCGCAATCACGGAAGGCTTGTATCATGTGGATGTGCTGACAGTGTTGTTGTCGTTACTTAGAATTCCTCATGGGGGAGACAGAAATTACGCACTATAGCTTTAACTTATTATATATTATTATTATTAATATTATTATTCAACCTTCACCCAGGTCATACAGCTGCTCTACAGCCTCAGCGTCTTGCAGGAACAGTCCATTGGTGCACAGGACGTGATGGGTTTAAAAGTTTTTAAAAGCAGCAAACAGCAGTGTGTTTGGAATCGGAAACTTCCTCAGAGAGGCCAATAAAAGAGACAACACACCACTGGCCACGCTGTTTGAGTGATGAGGATGCAGCTGAAACACCACAGAAATGAGCGCGTAAAACCAAAAATAAAGACAAAAGGAATTCAAATGAAAAAAACTCATTGATTTTCCTTTGAAATTGAAAAGTACTGTGTCAAAAGTGTTCAGTTCCAATGTTGGTTGTCCCACTTCCAACACAACCTTTAGTCAAACTGATGATTTTTCCTCCAATTAAAGTCAGTGATAAATGTGATATCCTTTGCTTTCTGTCCTCTTTATTTTCTCTACTCACTCTTTTTCTACTCTTCCATCTTCATTTTCCCTCCAACTATATTTGCCCTCCCTTCTTTCTTTTCTAGTATTCCTCTTCTCCAAACTAATTATTTCTATCTATCAGACACTCACAGATTGGTGCCCACCATGGGGAGAATAAAAAAAGAATATGTGAAAAAAAACAAAAAGACAAGAAAGAGAGAGAAATAAAGAGGGAGTAAAGTGAAGGAGTCAGAAAAGTGACACCTAAAGTAAATCGGCACGTAGCTGGTCTCTGCAAATATTATATCCTCTTCTGTCTCCAATTTGATAGTTACATCTGTCTATGTACCTCTGTATCCACTCATTGTCTTTCTTTCCTTTACCAATCATCTTAACAACATGTTTTTCTTTCTCGTGCCATTAATCCCATGTATCTGGGTTCCCTCCCCACTGAGTGCACCAGAGAGAATGAGACACTGCACTCTTTGTCCTACCCTGAGAGCCCTAATGAAACTTTAATTTGCTGTGTTTGTATAAGCACAGATTCAGGTATAAGAAGGATGTCTTCAAAATGTATTCTCCGCTCCGGGAGATGCTAACCATGGCTTAGTCTCGCTTAGCCAGACCTTCCTACACAGCGCAACGGAGGAGGGTCTGGCTAGTCCACACAGCATTCTGGGATGGGAGAAGAACATGCTTGGCATTTCTTTAAACCAATCACAATCGCCATGGCGGCACTAAACGCCGGACGGAGCAATGGTGCCTCTGCAAAATAGTCTCGGGAAGGAACTTGTTTTGAACATGTGTACGTTCAAAGGTTGTTTTTGTCGTTTAACAGAAAACTCAGATTGGACAGATAGTCTAGCTAACTGTCTGGATTCACCCTGCAGAGATCTGAGGAGCAGTTAGTCTATATCTGCGATCTTCCACTTCCGGCATTGCTCTGTTGACGGCCGGAAATTCCACCGTATGTCCTTCTTTATTACTTATTCTTATTTACCCTGCAGAGATCTGAGGAGCAGTTAACCATAGTCCTCATAAATCCACCAGAGTTTAAAATGCCAACACAAAGAAAGAGGAAGGTGACTGACATCCGGCCAAAATGAGGGACATCCACCGGATTTTCCGGCGGGCACCCGAACAATCCCGGAAATGAAAGGTCGTCAGTATAGACTAACCAGGGCTAGGTGTTAAGTGTACAGAAAAAAGCTTGGATACAGCTATGCTACACAAGTTGGTGAAACCAGAGACAAGATATTTGTGTTGGATTTAACAGAATAACAGCCAGTTGTTCCATGAGACCATGTGCGGCCCTAGAAATCCAGTTTCTATCAAGCATGTTTGATTTTCTCTGCAGAAGAGTTTTGTAGTGTGAGGAGATTGAGTAAAGGTCTAAAATCTGTGATGTGCTGTACTGTAGCCAATGAGAGCATGTGAAGACACCAGGAAGAAGTTGGAAACTGTATTTAGACATTGAACGTTTGGTTATTTATATAGCACTACAGTGTGTATACAAAACAAGCAATGCCCAGACTCTCTCACACAATCCGCAATGTTTCTCCAGCAATACTTTTCACCACACAATCCGCAATGTTTCTCCAGCAATACTTTTCACCAAGTTTGGCTTCCAGCCCATGTTTTCTTTTTAAGTGCATAGGCTAGAAAAATGACAAGCTGTTGCTCCGTGTAGTACTCTTCTTTGATTGTAGTCACATCAGAAATCATGCAGTTCTGCAGCGTTTAATCCACATAAAAGCCACACTTCTTCATAAAAGCCACATCCATTATATATTAATTCACAGATTTTATTCGCCCTGAGGCAACTATTCAAAATGAAAATTATTAATCTCCCATGATGACCTTATGGTAAGCTTTGCACCATAATCTATATGGTATGCGAATGTCCAAAGGTGATGGGCTTCTTGCTGAAAATCTGCCACCCACCTGTGGTAAATGTATTCCCTTTTTCCAAAAGTGCTATTCTGATAGCAGTAATCTGAATGTGTTAATCTATGTTATTATTAGCTACTGGACAAGTAAAGCCTTGATCAGACAGATAATGTTTTAGCAGCCTGGGGCAGTTTTTTGTAATTGTTTTCAATGAGAGTGAAGTGTTTTGCTCACTGCTTTTGCGTTGCTCAGCACCTCCTGTTTTTCCAGTTCCAGTGTTGTTTATGGTTGCAATGGCGCTGTGCAAAGCTAAACGCTAAAGGGGTAAAGTTGCTGATTTTCAACTCTTCTAAAGTGAGTCATCCAGTGGAAGTTTACCAGCGGGTAAACACAGACCTCCAGTTACGGCTGCCCTTCATCTACACATATGTATGGCAGTACAGACAATCGTCAAACTTTCCCTTAAGTTACCAGCTAACGGTAGCGATAGCTAGCTAGCTTGGTTGGCATGACGCTGAATAAGACATTTTTAGGTGACCACATTTACAAAATGAACCACATGCTGCATTGAAGAGGACTTGAAACTAGTGAGTAAGGCCATAAACTCATTATGAAAATGTTTGAGGTAATAAATCAAGTCAGAAATAGTGTAATTTCCCCATAGACTTAGAAATAGAATTTCTCAAATTTTTCAAAAGTCCAGTCGCCCCCCGCTGTCAATTAGATAGAATGCAGGTTTAGGGCACTTCCGCATTGGCTTCACTTTTTAGGCTCGAAAGCTTCGTGCATTATTTTTTAAAGACACATACCAGATACAACCATGCTACCATGTACTAGTGTTAAATAGGAGGAAGGAAGTATTGTACAGTGCCTGTTCAATTTTGTTTTAACTGAAATAAAAAAAAATAATTGATCACAAAAAATACAAGCCACATTGATTAGTGTCACACCAATGGCCCAATGGTGACACAACAAAACAAGCAATAAAGCTTGTGAAAGCAGTGCAGCCATTGGAATTTTGACAGTTCTATATTGTGTTAAAGTTTACTCAATATCTGGACAGTCCGTTTGCAATATCCTCCCTCTCAACAATTTGAACTTAAACTTCTGGGTCTCACTGTGGCTGAGTGAATTCACATGGAGGCTTATAGGTTTAGGTTTCCAAGATCTGTGTGTGTGTGTGTGTGTGTGTGTGTGTGTGTGTGTGTGTGGTACTCACCATTATGGTTGCATTTATTATTTTATTTGAGATGGTATTGGTAATGGTTGTGGATTTCGGCATTGTGCAATACCTAAGTTATTGATCACAGCATGATTTAATGGGAAATGTGCATTCTGGGTAGAATTAAGTGCAATATGAGGGGGAGGAGGTGCTGTGGGTTCTCTTTCTCTTTCTTCTCTGAGTGTGGGGGAAGGTGGGGGTGTCTTGTGTGAGATTTATTGGATGTTTATTGAATTATTTGGATGATATAATGTATGCTTATGTTTTATGCATGTCTATTTTGTTTATGTGCGATGCGTCGCCATTTTTTTTCTTCTCTCGACTGCCCAAGACGAATTTCCCCTATAGGAGACAATAAAGGCTTATCTCGTCTTTCCTCACATGTTGTTTCCAAGCCACACTCTGCTACAAATCAAATGCACAACATGTCACACACGTCAACAGTAACTTGGCAATTAGCAGGACTGACAGCTTAAACTGTGCTCTACACTACATTTGCATTGTGTACAAATGATTTTTATTGCTGTGTGTGTGTGTGTGTGTGTGTAGACAAACCAACCAAGCTTTAAAAGTTTCTAATGACTCCCAGTAAAAAGAGGGAAACGTGCTCACTCTTCAGAAAAGCAAAACAAAACTCTGAGAAAACATCCACAGTTTAACATTTTATCAATATCAGTGGTGTAACATGAACTATCTTACTATTATATTAAGCAACATTAAAGGAATAGTTCTGGAAATCCGCTTATTTGAAGAAAATATTAATACCAATCTCATGTCCAACCTGATCTCACAGAAACACATGAAATGACCACGACCTCGACCCAATACATGGTGGTGGCATGTAGTATGTTAACATTACTTGGTTAGGTTTAGGCAAAAATCATGGTTTGGGTTAATATGAGAATGTTTGTTACATAAGTTACATAACATACGTAAGTAAAAAAAAAAGTCAACGTTGACTTTTGGTTTCACACAAGACACAAACAGCGGTCTCCTGGGGGATACGACAAAGGATTCTAATTGACTTTTCATTGGCATTGTTTCGGTTGTTGTTGTGGTGCTGACATGTAATTTTAACACATTACATGCCACAACAGTAATGCGGTGAGAGGTGGTGGTCATTTCATGTATTTCTTTGTAATTAGGATGCTCATGTGATAAGCCAGGAGTGTATTGTAGCTTAGTGTGAAGGCTGCCTTTGTAGCTTAGGCCACGTCCACACGTACCAAAACGATCTGTTTTTTACCCGTCTTCCCTGGATTCGTTTCAAGAAAATGTGTGTCCATACGAATCCATTTGTAAATGACTCAACGCGCTACTTCATATTCCAGGCCTGTATTGCTACAGAAATTCACCCAAAAACGAAGAGCGAAGAAGAGCAGTCTTCAGTCACTTCCACTTCCGTTCATAACATGACTACTGTAGTTCTCTTAATACATCCATGGACTAGACTTTCACCACTGCTCGTTGTGTAAAGGCCACCGCTAGATAACGTATCTTTGTTTACATTGTATATTGTGCTGTTGGATTGCTTTTAATTTTGCAATTCTGCCTGCTATCGGACAAGATTGGAGCGCGCTAGCTAACTAGCAGAGCTAACATTAGCGCGCTAGTTAGCTAACATCGGCAGTCAAACAAACATCAATGATCCGATGTCTTTTTGATAATCTAGCTACACGTTTTCTTGCGGTAGCCTTTCTACAATAAACCGTGCTAAAAGTTACTATAATCCGTTCAAGGAGTTAAGCAGACAGATTAGCTAGCTAGTTGATAAGTTGTCTATTTCCACTTTATAAACAGCTAACATTACATCCCCTGCTAGAGCGGACAGCTACTGTAGTACTAGCGGGGTTGAAGGCAGCAGGTCGAGGGGTGTGGCGATGACATCATCGATACGCACGTATGCGGTTTCGCCGTCCATACGAAGCCAAAAGTGAGCTGTTTTTTTTTACTCTCCCTGGGACCAGGTTTCAAAAAAGTGCGTTTACAGGCAGTGTGTTCAATTCAATTCAATTTTATTTATAGTATCAAATCATAACAGGAGTTATCTCAAGACACTTTACAGATAGAGTAGGTCTAGACCACACTCTATAATTTACAAAGACCCAAAAATTCCAGACATTCCAGGAATTCCCCCAAGAGCAAGCATCAATGCAACAGTGGCGAGGAAAAACTCCCTTTTAAGGAAGAAACCTCGGACAGACCCAGGCTCTTGGTAGGCTGTGGCTGACGCAGCCACAGCTGGAACCATGATTTTTGTTCCATCCTAATCCCGGGACATAATCCTGGGTGAAAAGAAATAAAGACTCCGGGGAGCAAGCTCCCTGGGCTAGGTTAGTAACACGCATTTCTTGGACATGGATGCACAGAAATGGGAACATAGAGGAGAGAGAAGCTCAGTGTGTCAAAGGAAGTCCCCCAGCAGTCTAAAACTAAAACAGCATAACTAAGAGAGACAGGCTAAAGAGAGGTGCCTGGTTGGGCTCTGAACTCTCCCCAGCCGGATCAGGTTGTATCAGCCTGTCTCCCTCTACTTTGATTATGTCATTGATTATATGATAGATGCATCTAACGACTATGAAGAGAAGCAGGTTGGTGGGGTTAGGCGGACGCTGCAACTCCTCACTCTCTAACTATAAGCTTTATCGAAGAGGAGAGTTTTAAGTGTACTCTTAAATGTGGTGACGGTGTCTGCCCCCCAGACCCAGACTGGGAGCTGGTTCCACAGGAGAGGAGCCTGATAGCTGAAGGCTCTGGCTCCCGTTGTACTTTTCGAGACTCTAGGAACCACAAGTAACTCGGCATTCTGGGAGCGCAATGCTCTAGTGGGACAGTAAGGTACTATGAGCTCTTTAAGATATAATGGTGCTTGACCGTTTAGAGCTTTGTAGGTCAGGAGAAGGATTTTAAATTCAGTCCTGAATTTTACAGGAAGCCAATGCAGAGAAGCTAATACAGGAGAAATATGGTCTCTTTTCTTGTCAGAACACGTGCTGCAGCATTCTGGATCAGCTGGAGAGTCTTAAGGGTTTTATTTGAGCATCCTGATAATAAGGAATTACAGTAGTCCAGCCTGGAAGTAACAAATGCATGGACTAGTTTTTCAGCATCGTTTTGAGATAGGATGTTCCTAATTTTGGTAATGTTACGAAGGTGAAAAAATGCTGTTCTTGAGGTTTGGTTTAAGTGGGCGTTAAAGGAGAGATCCTGATCAAAAATAACTCCTAGATTTCTGACATGCTTGGAGTTTAGTTAACTGACTGGTTTCGTCTGGCTTAATTGATAGGTATAGTTGGGTGTCATCCGCATAACAATGAAAATTAATTGAATGTTTCCTAATAATATTGCCTAGGGGAAGCATATATAAGGTAAATAGAAGCTAGCTTGGCTCTCTGCTAGCACATCTAAAGCTTAAAGTTGTGAGTTACAGCACATAACAAGATACAGCATGTTAATAAGTGGGCTTTATGGGGCAAGTAACCATATTTAGTCACTTCTGCCCTCCCCCTGCCTCCATTTGGAGTTGTATAGTCATGTGGTTTTCTCTTAGCCAATCAGTCACATCATGGCATCTAACCAATCAGCAGTGGCCTGGAGCACTTCAAACACAGCCATCTTGCAGAAATCATAAATATTGCTTTTTTGAATCTGGCTCCTCCCATAGCTTTGGCAATAACATAATAACTAAACATGTTACGTTGATGCAACTCACAAATTATTTGGTTGACTAGTTATGTTAAAGATTGACATTGTTATTTGCATAGCATTTCTAAAAATTAGCTTAATGTTTTGCTGAAAGCTAAATGCAACATATTTGATCATATGCCCCGTTCACCTAAGACTAGCATGAGTGACAAAAGTGCCACTCAGTATGTTTTTATTATAGTTAAATGGCATACACAGGTGTTTATTGTTAGTGTGAGGCCTAGTACTGTGAATTGATTTTAATTACTCAATATTGGTTTGTGATAAAACACAATCATAAGCAAATATAAGTGGTACTAACAGTAATTATAATTGTCTTTTCTGTTCTGTTTTTTTTTAATATATTTTCTATGTCAATACTCTTTTTTTCCAGTAGATCTACATTACACTGTTACTGTTTTCCTTAACAAATAAATCAGAGTTGGCTTAATATAGATGTAATAAGTGCCCATATTATGAAAAAAAAAAATCACTTTTTCTGGGATTTGGGATGTGTATTTTTTGAATATGTGTTTTTCTTGTATGACAGTCAAGCCAGTATCAATACCTCAAGACAGAGATGTTTGTGTGTGTTTTCTCATCATTTTTAAAATTCATTCTCTGTATTTTTTTTATACCCTAAACGGGCAAGTATATATAGTAACTTCACTGACCTTGATTTGCAATGCAAAGATGAAAAATATTGCTAACATTTTTTTTAACTGTCCTGTACCATCCCCCATTAGCTTTCTGAGGTTAAAATTTAGAATTTCCAAAGATTTCAATGAGTGCCCTAGGGTTAATAAGTGTTGGTAGGTGTATTTTGTTTTTTACATTTTGAGTCAGCAGGCTAGCTGTTTCCCCCTGCTTCCAGTCTTTAGGGCTCCTGCACACTGCCTGCGTGGCACACTGCTTGCGTGGCACACTGCCTGCGTGGCGTGAGCGTGGCGTTTCTGTTGTGTGGCAGCTGCACGGCGTGTCCGTGTTTTATTTTTCGGCTTCCATGTTAACAAGGTTAGAGCTTGCACACTGCCTGCGTGACACCTACGTCTCAGGCGCAGCTCGAATGCTTGCATACTAGAAATAGGACCGACGCCTATTTTTCACGCGACACACAAGCATGTTGGAAGTGTTTCCAGGCAAAATAGAATACGAAAAGATGTTTATATGTCATTTTGACACAAATACATTTAATAAATTACATTTTGATGTTTCTAGGTTTTGACATAAATGCAGATGAATAAATAATAATCATTGATTTTCTATTATTGCACCTGTCAATACAGAAGGAAATATTCTGTAGCCTATTTTGCCGTCAATACTGCCGAAACTTTAAGCTATATCTAATTATTTTAGTCATGAAAGACTATACTTAACATATTGATGTTTAGCTACCAGCATGTCTTTCGTCTCCCTTAATTGCTGCAACCCATGTAACATGCAGTATGGTTTAACTATGATTACAAGGTATTTAATGGAATCTGATGAACACCTTTATATCACAAGTGTCTGAAAAAATGATGTAGTATTTCTTAAAAACGGCAGGGTGTTCATTTTGTAAAATGCACTGATGGTTATGAATTGTTTTGCTTAAGGGCCAAAACAATTCATAGCAGCAGACTATGATTCCAGCAGGCAGCTCCTGCTGTGAATGTGTGATGTGAGTGTAAAGCAATACGTTGGTGAAGAAGAGCTGTGTGCTCAGTAAGCCTTCTCTGGAGGAGGGAAGCTTTTTAAGTCAAATTCTCAATCCTGATTGTTTGAAATCTCCCCCTGTAAACTGGAAGGTGTGTGCATGATACTATTACTTGCCCCTGTTTTACTTTTAGATTAAATCTCCTGTTTAGACTTGTTATATTTGGTTTTTGATTTGTGAAGATTGCTTCTTTTTTTTAAATCAATATTCTATTACGGTATATATACTATCATCTGATTATAATAATACTAGAGGGAGGAAAGTAGACTAGTTGCTACGGCAGCAGAAATAAAAAGGCAAGATTTTATTTATTTATTTTGGTTTGAAATGACTTTACAAGTCAGGATGCTAATTTAGACATCAGGGTGCATTTTGTTACCGTATTTATAACGCATACTATCATACTGTGAAATTTTGATTTGTTTTAAAACTTTGATGTTGTAAAAGTACAATTATTATATAAGGTCACATACTCACAGCTCAAGGCTGATCCAACAGATTTGCGCTGTGCCCACAAGGTTTAAAGCTTTGGAAGATATAGCTGTGATGCTGACCAATAAATAACAATTGTTAAGGCCTGAATAGCAGCAGTGAATACATTGAGTGGTATTGGCCTTTAACAAGACTCGCTAGGTTAGTGGCTCTCAGCGTCAAGATACCGACGCAAAAATCACCCTTTAGCGTCTGTATGGAACGCACCGGGCAGAGCAGCAACTCGACCATGGTGCTGTAAGATGACGTAGTATTAAGAGAGACAACGGTAGCGAGTAGTATGAAAGACCGAAATGCTGCGTAATGAGGTTGGTTGGGCTGGTGAATGGGTCACACAACACAGGACTTTCACCCAGGAGACCGGGGTTTGTGTCCCGCGTGTCACTGAAACATACATTTTGTAACCCTACCCACGATCTTTTCCTAAACCTAACTGTCTCGTTCTTTTGCCACGTCAGTTAAACATACGTCCAGACCCAGAGCGTCAAAAAGTGACCCCAAACATCCCAACCAAGCGCATCTAAAAAGACGATAAAGGAGACTTTTTGCGTCAGTAACAAATGCCAAAGGCACCTGACCAAGTGTTGCTTTTTGACACACTGGGCTGACTGATCTCAATAAGTGGCGTATGTATGACACGCCAATTCGTATGCCATTTTGCCGTGTTATCAAGATGCATAATTGCTTTTTAGCGTGTTCATGAACGCTGTTTGGCCTCCGTTGACTTACATAGCATTAAGAGCGACTACGATAGCGAGTAAATGAAAGCCCAAAATCCGCAAAGGGAGGTTGGTTAGTGTGATGGATGGGTCAAACAACACTTTGGTGTAGTTTTAAAAAACACATTCTTTGAAAGTGTGGAAAGACTAAAGCAGGGTTATTTGATTTTTTTTGGCCACTTGGGGACAGCAGAACAAACTGAACACAACATTGACATATTTTCACAATTGTTTCCTTGCAACATTAGCAATTACAGTATGTTGTGTGTCTGTCCGCCTGGCCAATGTATGTCCAATATTCACTCTCCTTTAGGCCCAGTTCAGACCAAAGATTCGCGACAAGACAAGTTAAAACTTGCAACTACTTGCAACGAGCCGGCCTGCAACGTTCTGAAACCTGCCAGTTTACACCAATGCGACGAGATGAGATTGTGTATCATCTCCATAGCAAAGACTCTTTGTACTTTTGTAGTAACTTCCAACTTTCAGGCTTTTTTGGAGCTGGATATATAATTTGTTGCAACTATATGAATGTGGATAACGTTAGTGATAGTGAGATGCTTGCTACAGTTGCATTCTGAATCTGCGAAAACATTTTATTTGACTGATTCACTGCTTTGTTCTATCGCTGTTCCCTCTCAGGTCAATCTCAAGTTTGCTTGACCACATTACCGTGCTCGCGGGAGCTTGTTGAGCCTCTGTCTAAAACACTGCCATTTCTACCAGATGGCAGTTTGTAAAAGAAATAAAATGGATTATGGATCATTTAATTTCTATAGTTTGTAGCTGACTTTGCTATTGGCTGTTGAAACAGGTGACGTCCCTTATGTTCAAAAACCAGCCACTGGCAACTTGACCAGCTGAGTCGCAGGCGACACCATCAGCAAGTTTGGATTGAGCTGAGACGGGCTGCTTCAGACGGCTGCAACTTTTCCCTACAACATTCCAAAACAGTTTTGTCTCATTGTGAATCATTGGTTTGAACTGGGCTTTCGGTGTTTTGGTGTCCACAGACTCATTCCTAAAAACAACCCCTTTCACATTACATAAAATATTTATAAAAATATGAATTAGTGCAGCTTTAACTTTCTTAACTTGTCTTTATTGGAAATACAATGGGACAGATTCAAAAATGTATCTTTTGTACTTTTGTTGGATTCATATTTTATGAACGTGTAATCTATGTGGAACTGCTTCACTGACCATAAAAGAGAGACTTATTCTTGCATTCAAAACTAGCTTTGTTTCATAGTGCTTCTACAGACTAGAATGTGCACATATTCCTGTAAAAATCACACACAGGGTATGTAAAGCAGTCCTATATTTGATCAGATTTGTTGGTTTTTTTGTAAATTATAGAGTGTGGTCTAGACCTACTCTATCTGTAAAGTGTCTTGAGATAACTCCTGTTATGATTTGATACTATAAATAAAATTGAATTGAATTGAATTATATTCAAAATGAATGAGATGTGTCTATAAAATCACCTGAGAGTTTTGGCTGTCGGGTGTCTTGCTTTCGAAAAGCTTGGAATAAACTAGGACTATGAAAATTATGCACAATTGTGCACAGGCCAACCATCATACATGTATCAACAGACAATTTGGTAGAACAGAGGAGTCTCTGTTCAGGTCAGACTTGTACCACTCACCAGCCCAAAAGGTCGTATCCTTATTTATAAAAAATTAAATTATATAATTTAAAAGCAAATACAGTAAATTATGGTTGTGTTTCCAGCTTCAGGTAATCCAAACAATTGCAACAATACCATGTTTCTGCAACATGTTGCACTAACTGTACCCTGTACCACTGCATGAAAAGCGAAAGCAGCAGAATACCTTCTATTGGTCTTGCATTGCCAGACCACTGTGCTGCAGAGTAAGGTCTGGCTCCTCCACACATACATTCTGGGTGGTTTGCATTTCTTTAAACCAATCACAATCGTCTTGGGCGGCGCTAAGCTCTGCACGCAGCAATGATGGCTCTGCAAAATAGTCTCGGTAAGGAACTTGTTTTGGTGGAACATTTGTACCCCGCGAAAGAAAACACCACATACAATATTAAATGATTATTTAAAAGCATCCCGTGTAGAGAGAAAATGCCGTAAATGTATTCTTTGTAAATCATTTCCCGAAATAACCCAGCAGACCTACCTTATTGTACGATCAAAATGTTCTTCAAAACCTGCCATTTTTAAAGATTATTTTTTTGGGGACACAGACAATAAGTCGTATTTGATTAAAAGTCCAGGTCTAGCATGTCATTCTATTATACTCACTGCTATAATTAATAATAATTATTATGTATCTTAATAGGCTCCTTCGAGATGAACTGCGTCTCGCCTGTAAAGTGGACGAGAGCAGGCGGTCACTGTCAAGTCGGACAGTTTCCAGCAGCCTTCAGGCTGAACAGGAAGTCACAGAAACATCCTCACATCCTATTAGGTCCGATTCAAATTGAATTAAATACCCATATACAGTATCAGCTTGTACACAGTCTCCAGATCTGTTGCTGATGTTAATAACAGACTGTAGATGATCCGTAATCTGGATTTAGTCTCTCTGTAAACGTAACTATCTGTCACACAACATGTGTTCTGTACAGAATAAGCCTTTACATTAGACAAATAGCAAATCAAATCCCTCCAATTCAAAAACAATAAAAAGTTTAAATAAAACATCATCAACAAATCATGTTGAGTTGATTCTGAACCAATCAGCTGTTAGATCAGCTGAGAGCCAGGCATTTCCCAGCATGTTCTGGGTCTGCCTGGGTCTTGGTTGGTGAAAAGCAACTGTGCTGCCTTCGTCTCAAAGCTGCAGCTGCCTTGATCTCGTGAGGTTATCGTTGCCCACGTGTGCATGACGTCGGAGCAAGTCAGGATCAAGTCGGGCACAAATCTAACCAGCATGCATTGGGTGGCGATCGCAGGTGATCGATTCTGCGCAGACCTGGCTCATCTCGAATGAGCCTATTTCTCTCTGTCTCTGTCTCTCTCCCCCAACCGGTCACGTCAGATGGACGCACCCCAAGAGCCAGGTTTTGTCCGAGGTTTCTGCCTGTTAAAAATAATTTTTTTTCCTTGCCACAGTCGTACCGAATGCTTGCTCTTGGGCGTAATAGTTTGATCTCTGTAAATTATAGAGTGTGGTCTAGCCCTACTATATCTGTAAAGTGCCCTGACATAACTTATGTTATGATTTGACACTATAAATAAAATGTAATTGAATAGACAGAAAACTGTGAAATTCTGTGCAAGTCCTCAACTTTGTTAGCTGATGCTGTCGTCCTTTTAGTGACTGGTGAGTGAGCTGGTGAGTGAGCTGGTATTCTGTCTATAATGGAGTGGAATGGAAATTTCTAAGTGTCCCCAAACTATTGACGGTAGTGTATATTTAATACAAATAAGTGCACTGCCCTTTGTCACAAATCATTTCCCAACCTTTCATAACCTGATTATAATAAGAAAAAGCTTGCCATAGATATAGACCCTCTTCCTGTGCTTAATATTCAATACATACTAGAGACATCTGATGCTTAAGTTCTAGAAATAAAATTTGCAACATGTAGGGCTCACTTCTCAATTACAACTTTTCTACAACTATCTAACATTTTAAGACTGTATAATATTAATGGACAGAGCATGTGTTACGTCACCCATTGGTTTGTGGAGAGCTGCTATGAGTCGTCGAGTTTGCCGTTATGGGCGCAGCCATCCTGGTTGCGGATGTGACGATTTTAGACGAGAGGGAGGAGTGAGGGAGGAGCCTTTACACTCTACGTTACGTTACACACTTTCACTGGCAATCACATCATAGCCACTCCCTAAAACACCCCCTGCTTTAGCGTAGATTTTAAAATCAACGAGACCATAATTAAAAAAATTAACATCATCCTGTGTTGCAGAAGACTTAAAACTAGCGATTGAGACCATTAACTCATTATGAAAATGTTTACTGAGGTAATAAATCAAGTGAGAAGTGGGTCACTTTCTCTTAGACTTCTACGGAAACCGACCTCCTTTTGCAACCGCACATGTTGCCCCCTGCTGGAATTCAGATAGAATGCAGGTTTAAGGCACTTTCGCATTTGCAGCACTTCCCCGAACCGGATGCATTGTCCATTAATATTATACAGTCTATGCTACAGACCTTGAAATGAAAACATGGGGATCAAGCACTTTGAAAGCAACTTAGCTTTTTTAAAGCAACACTAGAGAACTTTTCCTGCTTCGGTGTTTGGCCTAAACAAACAAAGCATTTGATACAGTATGCAAGTTTAACATTTTTTTTTTAGTCATGCTGATATGATACACGGCACCGTGTAGACATGCGTATTGTGCCCATGGGTGAGCCCACATGCAACCATCCTGTACCTTTTTTCTTGCACATATGCTTGTACGTACAGGTGTCGACTATATGCACCAATGTGTGAGTGTGTGTGTGTTTTTGCGTGTGTTTTGCTTGTGTTCTTCTGTATGTGCATTTGTGTGCGGCCAAGGTGATGGGAGAGAGAGAGGACAGGCAACCGTGTGAATAAGCCCTCTGTGTCACTTCAACTCAACAGTCAAAAAATTCTGTGCAAGACTAACACAGTTAACGTGGACAGGAGAAGAGGGCGTGAGCATGGGGGTAAAGTTATGGGGCAGTGGGGAGGGAAAGGGAAAGAGGAAGAAGAAGAGGGGGCAGAAAAGGGTAAAACTGTGAAGGAGACTATAGATGTTAGGGAATAAATGGTAAGAAAATAAAGAAAATAGAATGGAAAAAGGATTGAGTTGAGGATTTGGGGGAAGGGGGTTTACCAGAAAGGAAGGGTGGAAGGAGGGGTGAGGAAGAGGGAGACCAGAAGAGGAGTTGAGGACAAGAGCGATGAAGACAGATGAGGAGGAAAGGTGAGTGGAGACAACATAAAAAGGACAAGGCAGGAGGTGTCACATGCAGCGTTTTGCTTGAGTCACGTCGAGTGTCAAGCACTGTGTGTGTGTGTGTGTGTGTGTGTGTGTGTGTGTGTGTGTGTGTGTGTGTGTGTGTGTGACAAGGGGAAAGGTTGACGGGCTTATGATGTCATCAGGTGACATTTAGTTGACAGGGGCCACGCAACAGATGGGGCTGGGGGTTGAGAATGAAGTGTGTGTTTGTGTGTCTGTCTGTATCTTTGCCTTTGTGTGTTCATGTCTGTCTACATTTGTGTGTGTGTGTGTGTGTGTGTTTTGAGTGCAGGGACACCTTTGGTTTCAGAAGTGATGTGACACTAATTGGTCCAAAAGGTCACCAGGTTCAAGTTACGCGTTCATCATGGGGGCATCACGTCTGCTCGTGATCATGGTCAAAGTTTTCAGGTACACTGATCTTTCAAAGATGTGAACTCTTCTTCTTATTTTAAGAGTCAACCATTTGGAGTTTCTTCTTCAAGGCATGTACAGAATGAAAGTTTCAAAGGACACAGCTGGAAAGAAGGGGAAGACTAGCACCATAAATAACAGTTCATGTGTTCTGTTTCAGGGCTGGATTGTAGTGATTTGGGCAGACAAACTCAGGCTATGCTTCTCACCCTCCTGAGGGAAAAATTGTGCTTTTTATTCCACTACATTTATCTTCCAGCTTTAGTTACATTACAGATGTATATCTTTCAAACAAAACATATAATCATTTTACATGATGCGGGATCTTGAAAAAATAACCCAACAGTAAATAAATTGACAGAAAATGAATCAGCAACTTGATTTAATTAATAGTTAGTTATTTTATTCAAACAAAAATGTTCACTGATTATAGCTTCTAAAATGTTTTTCTTTGTCATATATAACAGTCAATTGAACATCTTTAGATTTTGGACGGTTGGTTGGACAAAACACACAATTTTAAGTGAACACTGTGGGCTCTTCGAAATTGTAAATGAGAGAAGAGTGGGTGTTGATGTCATCATTTAAAATGTAATGTTTTTACCCCAGAAGGTTTAAGGTTTAAACCCTAGAAACCATTAAGTTCTAGACTGGGTAAACCCAGCCCAATCTGACGGCGATTTGATTTCTCCCTGCAGCTCAGGCGGGAAACCTGTATGTTTATCCTGCTTCCGTTACAAATTTGCAGGAACCAATCACAAACTGGCTTATCCACCTGGCGCGACATTGGCGGGTTTAACATGATGCCGATAGAGAAGCGACCAAGCAGCTTTTTGTTTACATTCAACATGACAGCCACCAAAGTGCAGCAACTTGTTGGTCTGATTGGTTGAACGACTATACAATTGTGTACAGAGTCATTTGAACTGTGCCCATTGATCACGCCTCTTGAAACACTGACAGCCAATCAAAATCCATCTGAATTTACAACATGACACAGCAGAGAGACACTGCGGAGCAGTGGCGGATCTAGAAAATTTTACATGGGGAGGAAAAGGGGGGGGGCGAGAGGTCTTGGCAGGGTGGCAGAAGACGGTACACAGGAACCCCTATATGTAAATGGTAATAGAATTATCTTATGCAGTTTTACAGTTTTTCCTCTATCATAGCATTTCTTTGACCTTCCTTTCCCCCTTCTTTTTTTCCTAAACCCAACCTCCATATAGATGCTTCCCATTACGTGCTTTTTTTGTTTTGTTCCGCCTTTACAAACTGGCGCATTGGTTGATGAACCCTAAAAACCCTAAGAAAGATGATCTCAGTTTTCTCAGTCGTGTAACGCTCACTGTACTCTGGATCATTGGATGTATATTTCCAGGATAATTGCCTTACCATCCGCTCTCTGTGTGTAGCCGTTCTCAAACTCTGTTCGCTTCGGGAAACAACAACAAACTTCGAGCTTGCAAACTAGATGCTGAAAATGGCAAGTTTATACATTTTTGGGATCGTGCAACAAGGCAGGCCTGGTTGATTGTTTCGGGGAATGATTGTAAAGATTTACAAAGAATATGTTTATGGCATTTAGTTTCTAACTGGGACGTTTTGGGACCGATTGGTGGGGATTGCTGTGGACGAAGTACACATGGCGACGGTAAGGGCAAATTATGTTAAACCATATATCCAGCTAATTTAAATTAGCCCATTGCATCAGTCCATTCACTATGTCCATTATTTTCTTACATGTGGCTGACCTGCATATAACGCAGTTGTTTCATTGTTTGTTCATTTTGATTAAAATACTGCAGCACAGCTCATTTTAGTTTTCGTATCCTTCACGAGAGCTGTCTCTTGTTTTTTACTTGTTCATAAACTGTAATTTCCCTTTCCTGTGGTGTAATACAAACTTTCATATGATTTGTTTGCAGAACAAACAAGTACTTTTATTTGATTGTGTTTATGTCTAGTCATTTAAATATATGGAACCCCAGGTATGTAGACATAAAGCCTGAACAAAATGACTAGATGCTGATGTTCAAACTGAATGAATCACTTTACACATTGCAGTTACAACACAGCATCACACACAGCACGCAGGGCAAAGAAATCAAGTGCACCTCAAGCTATTAGCAAAGTCATTATGCTGTTAATTGATGTCAGTACACATAACCTTAAATGTTTCCTAGTGTTTGAGTAGGATGGATGTGGTTTGTGTTCAGTGTGAATTAATAGTAATTCCGAAGCCATACTGAAAACAATGAGTTTAATCATTTTAATAGATTCTCATATCCCAACAAACAATGCAATGTCCAAATGTCTCCAAAGGAATTTAGCAGACCGATGGGCTTGGGCATCATTCTTTGGCCTGTTTGAGCTTGTAAACCAGCCAATGTATTTCCATTACACATTTTTTTACATGCTTCTCAAACAATTGCTGCAAATTGCCAGGTGACATCATACACCAATGTTCATATTTGTGTATTCGTTTCTGTCTGCCTGCTTACTGGACATCAACTGTTTTATTACATTACAACCTGTCTAGTATATATCGAAGAAGTTTCACTTCCGGGATTGCTCCGGTGTTGCTGGAAATTCTGCCAGATGTCTGTGGTGTTTTGTAAAAGTATTTTAAGTACGAGCTGAGAGACATGTATCCTGCTACTTTCAACTTTATTCTTCTTCTTCTTTTACGCATGTAGTGGAGAATAAGCTCCACTATGTAGGGTTATTAGTCTAGCTCTGCTCTGGACGACTGGAAGAGTACAAGATCTCGGTCCGTACGTCCCAGCACAATTAGCCCCAGTACCTAATTCAGTAAGTATGTTGTCACCTATCTGGCTGATCTTCCTGATCAACGTAGGGCAATGAGAGTATGGTAGGATGGGCTTCAGGACTCTAATTTCTAACACGGTGACCGAACTTAAGGCCTGCACAATCTTCCCTCCTGTATCCTATACCCAGCTAAATAGGTGGGGCGGCCCTACTCCAGAGCAATATAGACTCAATATAATTTGCAATGACAACTGAGTAGATATCTAAAGAAATGATTTATTGATTGACCCTTTAAAATACTGTAAATCAAACCTGGTTCAATTAACTTTGACCGGTTTCAACTCTGCTATTGTATGAATTACTCCCCCCAAAAAACATAAATTACATCAAATAAAATAAGGTTCAATGTGACAAAAAATAATATACTTTTAAAAAAAAAAATTCTCACTGTAGGTTTGTAACAGATATTCCACAGGAAAAAAATAAACACCAGCTTGTAGTAAAAAAAAAACCAAAGCACAGTTTCAGTAAACTATTGACAGTTTAACAGAGCATGCATGTTCATCAATCAATACGTTCAACCAGAATCACTTTTGTTTACACTCACTGTCCCTCCAAGGTGCTGCTTCGAGTCCGCTGAAAATTGCTCCCAGAGTACCGTTACACGCACATAACATTCACCTGTATATCCTCACTGTGCACTCTAGTGCCCCCAGTGTCCACTAACTGTATTAACAGGACAACATTTCCCCTTTTCTTAAGCTAGTACTTGGAAACCTAAATTTAAATTTGACATGAAATTAAATTATTCTTCTCTTAGCTAGTATACTCAGACCTCAAAACAGCATGACATTTTTCACATTATGTATGTATGAGTATTCTTTTTTTCACATAGCAGAACAGTATGAATATTTTTTTCAATGTGCACAGTTCACGTTGATCATATTCATCTCTCAAAGTCTGTTAACCACTGAGGTGGGTTTCTGACTGGTGGTTTGTCTAGGGCCTGGTTCTTGCCCAACATGCACATTCTCGGTCACAGTGAGTCCATCCAGTGTAGTCTCATTGTTCTCACTGATGCAAGGTAGAGCTTCCTTTGGGAAATGTGCCAGCTTTGAGGCATTCCATTTCCGACCATCGCTGAGAAGGTTTTTTCTTTTGGTCCGGCCTTCTTTACGACTGTCAGAGGTTCTGTGTATTTGGATGACCCCTTGTAGACATGTTCCGGTCTCCGGACTCGTACAGCATCATTCACTTGGAAGGTGGGCACTTTTGCTCCTCGCTTTCTGTCTGTATACTCCTTACTGTTTTGTTGATTTTGTCTCACAGTTTCTTTGACTTGCTTGTGTGATGTAACTTTGTGTGAGTGAGTTTTGTGTGCATCTTCCTCTTTCTCAGCAACTCAAATGGAGTAGCTCCTGTAGTAGCGTGTGGTGTAGCACGGTAAATCTGTAAGAACTCTGTCACTGCTTGTTTCCAAGGCTTGTGTGTTCTTTCTGCAGTCTGGATACACCCTTTTAATACCCTATTAAATCTCTCAATCGCTCCATTGGCTCTTGGGTAGTAGACGCTGGAGCGCAGATGCTTTATCTCTCTCTCTCTCAGAAACTTTGCAAACTCATGGGAAGTAAACTGACATCCACTGTCAGAGACCAGGCAGGTCGGATTTCCTTCACGACTGAACACTGTGGCTAAAAAGTGGGTAATCACCTCTGTTGTGACTGTAGAGGCGAATGCTACTTCTGGCCATTTACTGTAATAGGCTGTAAAAGTGACGGCATAACGACAGTCCCATGTAGCACGTTCGAAAGGACCGGTTATGTCAATGGCCACCTTTTCCCATGGTCCATCTGGCAGTTCGACAGGTGTAAGTGGTGCAGGTGCAGTCTTCACTGTTTTGGCATTGTATTGGCATGACACACATGAAGCTATCTTACTCTGCACATCTTTGTCTATTTGTGGCCACCAATACAGTTCTCGCAGTCTCTGTTAAGTGCGCACCGCTCCCTGATGCCCCTCATGTGCCAAGTCTACCACTTTGGATCGCAGTGATGTAGGCACAATCAAACGGTCAGTACCTCTCATGACAAGTGTTTTGTCTACAGCCAGTTCGTCTAGTACATTGAAGTATGAAGCTAGCTCATTTGGTACATTCTTTCTGCATTTTGGCCAGCATTTCTGTATTTGCTTTCGCAATTGAGTCAGTTCAGGACAACTGTCACATGTGGCGGTGAACTCCGACAAGGACATGACATGCAAAGACTCCATGAAAACAGTAGCTACTATGTCCGGTTCCGCTTCAGCTTCTCCTGTGTTAGGCAGTGAAAGCCTGGACAGGCAGTCGGCAATCACATTCAGTTTCCCAGGGCGGTAAGCAACATCATATATAAAGCAAAGTAGTCGTGCAGACCACCTCGCCATTTGCAGTCCAGCACAGCCAGTACCCTTGGATGTGAGCAGGGTAGTAAGTGCTTGATAATCTGTGCGTAACACAAAGTGATGTCCCCATAGATAGGTTCTCCACCTTTCTACAGCCCAAACGCATGCCAGTGCTTTCAGCACTAAAAGTAAAAGTATTTTAAGTATGAGCCGAGAGACATGTATCCTGCTACTTTCAACTTTATCTGCTTCTTCTTCTAGCACATAACATTCACCTGTATATCCTCACTGTGCACTATAGCGCCCCCAGTGTTCACTAACTGTATTAACAGGACACAACAATGTCCCTAATTTTCGGCCGGATGTCCCTCACCTTCTGCTTTCTTTGTTTAGGCATTCTAAACTCCGGTGGATTCATGAGGACTATGGTTACCTGCTCCTCAGATCTCTGCAGGGTAAATCCAGACAGCTAGCTAGACTATCGGTCCAATCTGAGTTTTCTGTTGCGTGACTAAAACAACTTTTGAACTAACCCTGTTCCACCAAAACAAGTTATATCCCGAGGCTATTTTGCAAAGGCACCGTAATTGTGTCCAGCGCTTAGCACCGCCCAAGACGATTGTGATTGGTTTAAAGAAGTGCCAATAAACCAGAGCACGTTTTTTTTCTCCCATCCTGGAATGCTGTGTGGACTAGCCAGACCCTCCTTTGCAGAGCTGTGGAGGAAGATCTGGCAATGCGAGACTACAACCTGTCCAACCGCTCACTTTTATTGCCCTGTCCGATGTTGTGACAATGTCGCCATGTTTCCAAAACTTTCCAGGTCTTAATCACTTTGGTGAATTCAATGTTACCATAACTGATAGAGATGATGGCTGCAATTACAGATTAAAACCCAAATTGCAATATACCAAAATTACCCCTTCAGACATTATACAACTTCACAAATAAAAACTGGCCAAAGAACATTCATTTTATTTAACTTTCAGCAAAAAGGCACTTCATCACAAAACAATACATCTGAAAGACAATGATACAGTTCAAAAACATTCTCTCATTTGAAGGAATAAACTACTGGAGAGTGAAATATTTATCACAAATTCATGAGCTATTTTCAGATTTCATTCTGTGTATTAGTTTCAGTTTACACTCACGCCCCAATTATATAGCACAATGGTGGTTTATATATGTGCATTTGTGAGGACTTAAGTTTGTGTTCTTAAATGTTAAGCCTTATTTGACTCACTGACATATCATTTATTCCTCAGTTACTTAAAATAAGTATTTTCTCACGGATGACGGAAAACATTTTAAATGCCCACATGTACTGCACGAAAGAATGTGTGACAATACATACTCTGCCTCTCTCCCAGATGCTACCTAACATATTCAAGTCTTTTTCTTTTTTAAATAAATAAATATTCCTTCCTCTGTCCCAGTACTTCTGCTGGCTGTGAGAAGTCAGCTCAATGGTTTGGAAACAGGCTAAAATGATCCCCCAGGGTGATTGAAGAATAAAATACTGGAAAATACTGTAAAGCAGGCTACTGGGGGACACATTTTGAAATGCATAGAGCTGCAGTTTTATTAGAGTAACTGTAATAAACGTCTATCTGAAAATAAATGTTTCACTGTGGAAAACATTATGAAACCATACAGCACAGCCCCTCCACTCATACATTTCTGTCTGATTTGCTTGGAAAAGCTACTAAACAGAGACGCAGATCCATTTTTCTGAATGACATCCGAAAGGCCATTATACTGTACACCAGGGGCAGGGCGGATAAACAACAGGAAAATGTGAAATAATCTACTAATATTTCGCATCAAAACGATTCATTCAGCAATGCGAATTTCAATAAAAGTTTCGGATATTCGCACTAGCTCATATTATCATGTCGGTGTGAAAGTTTGAAGTCCTTCTGGAGACGCTGCTGAAGCGAGAGAAGATGTAGCCTGTTATTAATGTGTACCACACTACTCAGGCTTATGCATTGTCACTGCCACTATAAGGCATGAGGTTTTGTTGTTGTTGGACATTCTGTTCACTAGAGGGACTTCCAACATTAACCTGGCCTTGAAGGGGACCTATGTCACGGCGCGCCGCATTTCTGGCACGCCGCTTTGTTTCATTTTCCACCACAAGCACAGAAAAATCAAACTTGTTTCAGAAAAAAATACACTTAATCGCCGCCAGGGCTGTAGTCAAGTCCACCTTTGTCCAAAACCAGGACTAATTGAGAAAGAGAAAAGGAGAAGAAAAGAGAAAGGTTCAAGTCCAAGTCAAGAAACCAAATGAGAGACGGTCAAGAGCGAGACAGAAAAAAAAGACCTCTTCAAGACCACTCACTTACCTGTTCATAATATATGTGATGTGAGAGACAGTATATCATCGATTTTAAGTAGGGCTGTCAAATGATTCAAATTTTTAATCAAATTAATCAGAATTTTCAGTGGATTAATCATGATTAATCACTATTTGCAATTTCACCTGAATCCTAACCATTTTTTTCTGAAATGCATACCAAAAGATACTAGTGCTGTCAAGCAATTAAAATATTTAATCGCATTAATGTCATAGTTAACTCGCTATTAATCGCAATTAATCGCACATTTGACTCTTTTTTTATTGAAAACAACATTGTCATATACGTTATGTTCAATTTCACACTAACATTCACACTTGGATCTAATAATCTGTCACATAATGTAACGCTGTTACATAGCGGAGTAACACACTTTAGGATCAAATTAGGCCATTACTTACTTTAAGTAGAGCAGTTTCACATAAAGCTGAAGTGCAACTTCACATTTTAGATTTAGAAGATATTTTAGAGTCTTTATTCTGGTGTTACAGTGTCATTCTGGACTGCCAATGAAAAAAAATAAAAACATTCATGTTACCATTTTTTAACTTATTACTTGTCCTTAATAATCCATAGTGCAAAGTGCTCACCAACATTGTGTCTGTGGCCAAAATGAAAATGATTGATGCCTGATGATTGCGGTATATGACGCAGCCAGGAGTATACCAGGGGACCAATGTCAATGCGTGTTCTAGATGGATTTTTAATAAAACCAATACCTGTTTTTTGAACTAGCGCACTTCATCAAGGTTTAGACAGCGGAAGATATATATAGCATATAGTGCTGGACTCGGTCGAGACCAACTAGAATATTTGGCCAGTCCAATGGCTGAGTCTGAGACTCCAAATACTAATGAGTCCAAGACGAGTCAGAGACAATAGAAAAGCGTCTGAGTCCGGACTCGGACTCAAGTAGTACAGAACTGATTGGCACAGAATATTCACGGTTTGTGTGAAAGTACTCATGACAAAAACAACGGTTCGAAGTAATATTTTGACATGAGAATCAATCGCCGGTGTGTAAAGACCTTTATGGTTGACATTTCCATTCATTATTTCAGTTAATGTTTTGAGTTTACAAAGTTTTTACATAATGTACAGAAAAAATGCCGTGCTGACTACTCAAGGAACAGTTATTTTCTATCGCACCACAGAATGCAATATTGTGCAAATAGCACTTACCGAAAGCAAAAATAGAAATAGAAAGTATTGTTGCAATGGTTACCTGCAGTATAATTACCTTGCACACTTTTTTACAGCAGTGGTTATGTTTGTGGCGGCCCATTGTACAATTTAAATGGATCCACCGGCCAGCCAATCAGAAATAAGTATTTTCATTGGTCATGATATAATTGTAATTAAAAGCGGAAGAACCATAGACATATATAGAAAATGGACCGAGTGACTCCATTGTTTTTGACGGAGACAATATTAGAAGCACTTTTCCGGTGAGGCTTGTGCGTTACTGCGCAGCTGCAAACTGAGCTTGACGACGTAGATGTGACGTGAGCAACGTGTCTGCAAGTTGTAAGTCTTCTGGTAGCTGTGCCAAGAGAAAGCTCAATCATTCCCAATCTTGCAGAGACAGAGAGCGTAGGTATATGTAAGGAGATAGCATAGGCACAGGCTAATTATTGCTAACTAAAATGCTAGTTAACATCAGTAATTAAACTAAACAGCTAATGTACGTCAAAACTGCCTGCGAGCTTCTCCTGTACTGTACGGTAATTCCTATACTATGCGACAGTAGGTCGCTTGGTTATGACACAATCGTTAACCTATTTTTACAAAAACGTCTGCTACGGAGCCATAACGTGAGGTACAAGGTAATAGCCTTTTATATATTGTCGTGTTTCTTTTGAAATAAAAAATGGGCAAATGAAGTCTTTAAACGCTTCAGATGTAAAGTTATTGGCTGTCAAAGTGACGCCAAAATGAATGGCAGTCAATGGGATGCCAACGGGGGGTGAGTGCTTGGTAGCATTAAAATGGCGCCATCGCAGCTTCGCTCTGAGGAGGCAGGCTTGCCCCCTTGGGAAGAACAGGCTCCATATACACACAGCTACTGAGTACAGCCACTGTACAAGCTTTCATCAGCTACTGTGTGTAGCCTACTGTATATGAAATCATGACTATGTTACAGTTTATTTGATGAAGTTGTTAGCAAACAGTTATACTTTTGCCCAAATGGAACAGGGATCCATTGATAATTTAACGGGAACTCTCTCAAGTGCACAGTCCACGTGGGAAAATCAACCGCTGGTTTTGTGTTTCCTGAAAAGTCGTCTTTGTGGACATGAGGCGGTTAGGTTTCAGCAGAGCTTTCACTGTCTGAGGTCAAGAAAAACAAACTGTCTTCTTTGTGTTGTCATGGTCATTCACAGGGATACAGATGTGAGGTGGCATACACACTGGGCGTAGAGATGTTAGGATGGAAATGTGTCGTGGCATGTAGATCAGCTGGGATTCCCTGACTGCTTTGGCACCTGTCACTTTCTTTCTTTTTTTCCTTCTTTCGTTCATTCTTTCTTCTACGCCATAGTTGTCCTGTTCTCTCCACCTTTATTTACAGTCCTCTTTTCTCTTTCGTATGCTCTCCGCTTTCATTAGACACCTGTCACTATCCTGTCCCAAACCACCGCTTCAGCCGACAAAACGTGTCCGCTCGCCTTACTGTCACAGCCTGTGTGTGCATGTGTGTGATTAAAGAGACAGAGTGTGTCCAGTTGAACTGGAGTGTGTGTGTGAGGGTGTATTTGTGTGTGTCCAGTTGAACTGGAGCGTGTGTGCGAGGGTGTATTTGTGTGTGTCCAGTTGTGTCAGCCATCCTGTCAGTTGAAAACCATGTGCAAGCCAATGAAGGCTGCAAACTAACTTCCTAATAGAGGATCTGCAGGCTAGTCACTTCAGCAGTGTCTCTCACTCTCTCGCTTTGTAGACATGTACGTCTCGCATGGTTAAATATGTCCCTGGCTTACAGTATGTCTCTTTTGCTCTCTGTCTTTCAATGACCTTTGTCTTAACCCTGTAAAACCATTTGTATCATATTTGCTACGCAAGTTTGTGAAACCTCTATCTCATCAAGTTGATCACTAATTTCCTTAAACACCTGTTGTATATAATCTGATACATGTATTCTGCCCTCTAGTGGATTATCATTCCACTACAAGCAGTCATTAAATCCTCCACACACTTTTGGCAGGAAACAAGTTGCTAATTTTCATATAGTTACGGTAAGAATAACATTTACATTATTACTCATTTTTTAAAATAACTATCTTCTTTATTGAAACAATGCATACTTACTTAACAATTCATTATTTATATTACAATTAAATTGTGTTAAAAATGTGTGTATCACATTTGATACTGCAGGTATTTAAGGTTCTTTATCCCTGAACTTTTAAGTCACATTTTTGTAATGTAATCTACATCATGCCTACCACAAAGTCACATTTTTGTAATGTAATCTACATCATGCCTACCACAATACAAACACACACTATTTTGATGATTTAATTAATGTAATTAATGACTAAAATGCCATCTTAAAGCTACATTGTGTAAGAATTGCTCCCATCTAGCGGTGAAATTGTATATGACAACCAACTGAATTTCATTTTCTAGCCCCCCCCCATTCCGAGTGCGTTCTAACTCCTACGGTGGCCGAACATAACGTCCGTGAGTGTCCCTTCCAGTGTAATAATAGTTTGACGTTATTTTGGTACCATTTCATTGCTAACATCAGCTATCAGGTTCCCAAACATATGCAAGCTAATGTTAGTAAAGTATCAGTGCTATCGTTATTCTGTATATTGTACGAGATTAATAGTGTAAGGCAATGTTTACATTGTAGGAGAGAAGCAACGCAGGTTTGTGTTTTTAATATATTTCTCTGAGCAGCATGAACAATGTCAAAGAAACTGAAATGATCTCTTAGTGTCTCCATCGTTTCCAAGCAGCTGTTCTAGCTGTAGCTAGTCTGTGTTACAGATCCATGACGTGAGTTGTCTGCCAGGGAAATCACGTCACATATGATTACATTTATGTTACAAGGTAGACAATCCTTTTTCATCATTGACGCGAGGAAAAGTATCCTAGACGTCATTCTAGCGTTACATACACAACCATGCTATATTTAGCCAAGCAAGTAGCAACTATAAAACTTTTACACAAATAGGCAGAATTACCTGTTGAGAAGAAAGCAGGCAACTTCGGCGTCCCTTTTAAAATCCTTGCTCCTCATCAGCTCTTTCCATCTTGGAAAAGCCACAACAATATTAACTTTGGTCTTGTTGCTTTGCCTGTCGCGGTGTCGTTTTAATTTCCTCAGCGACTCAGTTACATGTCCTCGATAATAGGCAACAGGCTTTCAAATCTGCCGACGGTGAGTCGCAAATAATCTTCTCCCCCTCCCTCCCTGGCATACGTCACAGTCTGTGCCACTGAGTGAAAAGCGCGAAATGCGGAGCAGTGTAACCTGTATGTATGTCCCTTAGGGGCTACCGTATTTGAAGATGGCGCATGGCTATGGAGCGTCTACTCCAGTTCATGTAAGCGCAAATGTAAAATTTCAAGCCAATAGGAATACTTGGAATTGATGGTTGTGGTCAATATTCATAAAAAAGGACAAGTTTGTGAAGGGTAATACAGATTTTGATAATAAACAACTACAAATGTTACACACTGGGGCTTTAAAATAATTTTTTGGTATTTTCACATATAATCGCTATGCTATATCGACCAATTTGTGTATTTTTTAGATGTCAAAAGGACTAGAGGAAGAAGATAGAAAAAGAAAGTACATTGAGCATGATAGTAGATGGCAATTCAAGTGACATGGAGAAGATGATGAGGAGGAGGAGGAATGGACTCCTAAGGCCATGCATGATAATGGAAGTTCAGATAGCAGTGATGAGGAAGACTATCAAGATGAAAGTGTAGCCCATACAACCATGGAAGTTGAGGTCCCAAAAACAAAAAAAAAATTGTGTGAGCAAAACGTTGCCCAAAACGCCCAATGTATCAAACATGATTTTTGGGGGATTTTTTAAAAAGGTTTAAAGGTCCAATATGTAATATATGAACTGTAATAAATCCAAAAATGACACCAGTGCCTCATCAGATATTAAGGAAACATGTTAGTCTGAAATACTATCTTTTCTGACAACAATGCTAAAGTCAGTATTTTTTCTTTTTGAAATTTACGATCCGTGACAGAATTTATGTTTATGTTTTGGTCTGTGTGTTGTTATCAACTGCCCAGTTTGACAGCCAGGCCGGGTTGCCAGATATACCTGTAAACACGTAAACCAGCGCGCTACATCTGTAACGTTAGTACAGCCATGAAAGCAGCAAATGAACGAATGGGATCAACAGAGATAGATTCTACTCGACCTAAAAAAACAGCATGTTTCTAACAGTTGCTTGACCATAGACGTAACAAACCTTGGGTTAATATTGGAGATGTATTTGAAAGATGGAGACAGCTTACAGCCCAAAAGGATGCAGAGTTGGCTAATTTCCTCCTGAACGGGTAAGCATTAGCTTCAGGCTAATTTATCACAGCTACTAGGGACGGACATTTCATGTAATTTCAACATTTGTGTAGTCACATTAAAATATATATCTAGAAACACGAGTTGGTTACTTGCAAAAACAATTGAGACTCAGCCAGTAACTGGTCCTGGCTAACGCCACCATGCTAACCCTGCTATCTAGCTAACGTTACTGGAGGACCATAGCTGGCCATGGCTGTTTACAACGCCATAGCCCGCCGTAGGTGAGTTATTTTAAGCCAAGACTCATGAATTTGCAGTGTGTTTAGTGATTGTTGCCGTACTTCTAAGACAATATAAAGTATGTATTTCAGTCGGGTGGAAAAGGACGACAAGGTAGTGTTATTTTTAGCGGTTCCTATCGTAATTCTAAGCCGTTGAAGTGTGTCTGTCTGGCGTGTGGAGAGAAAGGCAAGGTTGTGGGTTTTTTGGCAGTTCCTACTGTAATTCTAAGCCAAAAAAGTGTGTCTGTCAGTTGGGTACAGAGCTCCGCATGAGCACGGGCTTCTATGACTGTCAATAGAGCGAGTATCTAACATTAGCAACTCCGCTGTGCTGTGAAGTATGTCTGGCTATGTGAGACAAGCATTGTTGTGGATGCTGCGCGGACTCAGCCTGGCAACCTCCGTAAACTTTGAGTCTGGGGAGGAGGGGCGGGGGAGACGACTCTCTCCCAAGGGGCCAGGCTTCTCTCCTCAGAGTGAAGCCTCCTATGGCGCCATTTTGATGCTAATAAGCTATCACCCCCCGTTAGCATCCCATTGACTGCCATTCATTTTGGCGTCACTTTGACAGCCAATAACTTTACATCTGAAGCGTTTAAAGACTTAATTTGTCCATTGTTTATTTCTAAAGAAACACGACAATGTATGAAAGGCTCCATTACCTTGTATCTCACGTTATGGCTCCGTAGCAGACGTTTTTATAAAAATAGGCTAACGATTGTGTCATAACCACGCGACCTACTGTCGCATAGTAGAGGAATTACCGTATAGTACAGGAGAAGCTCGCAGGCAGTTTCGACGTACATTAGCTGTTTAGTTTAATTACTAATGTTAACTAGCATGTAAGTTAGCAATAATTAGCCTGTGCCTATGTTATCTCCTTACATATACCTACGCTCTCCGTCTCTGCAAGATTGGGAATGATTGAGATTTCTCTTGGCACAGCTACCAGAAGACTTACAACTTGTAGACATGTTGCTCACGTCACATCTACGGCGGGAAGCTCAGTTTGCAGCTGCGCAGTAACGCTCGGCTATCACCGGAAAAGTGCTGGTAATAGGCTTCACTTGTCTCCGTCAAAAACAGCGGAGTAGCTGGTCTCCATTTTATATAGGTCAGTGCTCTCTCCAGTATTTTGAATTTGAACTGCAGTAACTATTTTAAACACTAGCTGTCAGAATTACATATTGGACCTTTAATAAACATCTCAATTCCCAAAAAATCTAATTTTCTGGCTATTTTTTCATGTGTCAGGCTTTGTCTTTATACTGTAGCTGTTTCCATCCAACAGCAATATCTGTTTAATTGTAGGCTCCAGACATGGGGGACTCGAGTCACATGACTTGACTCGAGTTAGACTCGAGTCGCAAATTTTAGGACTTGAGACTTGCTTGATAAACATTCATAAAAGACTCGACTTGACTTTGACTTGATATTCATGACTTCAGACTTGACTTAGACTTGAGTCAAATGACTTGAAATGACTTGACTTTCTGTTTAATAAATATATATTTCTGCCCCCTCTGATATTGAGGAGGAGTTAACTTTACGATTTTAGTGATGTTGCATGCGCAGGAACCCGTTGATATGATGACGCGCCACACGGCGGCAGACCTGCAGTAAACGAGACTGGCTACGGCTGTTATTTAACGTCATGGATTCCTCCAGTGACTTTTTCCTCCTCCAGACTCTCTCGCCCTCCTTGGGTGGTTTTCTGTTTGTTTGTTTGCTCTGTTTTGGACATCTGGCATCTGTCCCTTTGCGGGGGGGGGGGGGGGGGGGGGGGGTACTGTGATGGTTTGGTGTTTTGTCTTCTTTTGGTAGTCTGTTTTTGTATTTTGCTGTTTCCTGTTTTCTGTTTTATTGTGAAAGTCTGGTTTTCTGTCTTGTGATGTCTAGTTTTACTCTCTGTAGTTTCCCGCCCTTGTGATTACCTGATGTTCTCCACCTGTTCCCCAGCCTTGTGTCACCTGCCTCTTGTTTCCTCGTTAGCCTCTGTATTTAGTCTTTGTGTTCCCCTTGTCCTGTGTCGGATCATTGTTTGTTGCGTTGTGTGTTCTGTTTAGTGCGTTTGTGTGTGGAGTTCATCCTGCTGTCTCTGAGTTCCAGTTCTTGAGATCCTGTTTTTGTTGACTGGAATTAGTTTGCCTTTTTGTTATGGACTTTTTGGTATGTACCACAATTTTTATGATTTAATAAATTATTAAGCATACTTCCACCTGCTCTTCCTGCATTTGGGTCCAAGCCTCGCTGCAACCGTGACAATAATACAGTTTGGCTATAAGGATTACACATCTGACCAGGGCAAAGAAGAAACGAACGGCAGTTTGCAAGGTCTGCAGTACAAAAAATTCCGACGTCAACCACCACCACGGCGAATTTCATCAGACACTTCAAATTGGGAGAGATTCAGGTTCCAGTCCCCATATTCAGCTGAACCACTATTTGATGAACAGAACTCCCTTCAGTTTTGGGCCATGAACAAGCACACCCTCCCCTCTTTGTTCAAGGTGGTGGTAAGAACGAATACAACTAGGCACCCTGTATACATACACACAACAAACTGCTGTCGCTCTCGCTCTCTCTCTCGCTCTCTCACACACACATGCAGACACACACATGCAGACACACACACACACACTTGCGCAGATTAAGTATGTGAATAAAGCTAGGCACACATACACACGCAACACACTGCACTCTCACACACACCACATCCACACATTCACTCAGCAATATTAATAACTTTTCATTCACTCTCTCTCTCTCTCAAACACGCACACATTAACTCATAAATACACTGACAAATATTAACATTTAGCCTACTATTCAATCTCTCCAAAGTATGCAAAGGTGGTTGGATTCAGCTACTCTTAAAGAATATGTTGTTTTCTTTAAGAGAAGGAAAGGTTAAATGTGTTTCTGTCCCATAAAAGTGAGGCATGTTTGAAGAATATTAGTTTACTTAGAAACCATTATACTTGAATTGTTTGAATGAATTTCATGAGTTGATGTCATGTTTGAGGCATATTGAACAAATATGTATGTTGATTTTTTTTGTTGGCCTAATATCAGTTTTAGGCTGTGCTTTTTTAAAATCTTTATACATTTAAACTGTTCAGATATATGTGGCTTGGACACAATGTCTTTTAAATATTGAGTAGGAAAAAATGCAAATAAAACTCCAGCAGTTCATAACCACTGTCTTTAGCTTGTTTTAAAAATGGAAACTTTTGTATGACTTGACTTGTGACTTGCTTGACCCAAGCTATGACTTGACTTGCTTGACCAAAGCTATGACTTGACTTGACTTGCTTGATTGTCACACAAAATGACTTGGACTTGCTTGAGACTTGAAGGTTAAGACTTGAGACTTGCTTGTGACTTGCCCATGTGTGACTTACTCCCATCTCTGGTAGGCTCTTTTTAGAATATTTTCACCGCTGTACCTCGCCGTCAGACAGCCCAGTCTGGGCGTTCAGGGAACTAAAGCTTTCTTGTCAAAGCCTACAGACTCCTATGACAAAAGCAGTCATTTTACTGTGAACATGGAAGTTGCTGGTCTACTGCTGCCTCAGTCAGCTAGTTTGCTTGTGTTATTGTGTCACTTTGATGGTTTACAGAGTTAGTTTGGATTCCATCTACGGTAGGTAATACACTGACTAGTACCTCATATGTTACTTCAAAAAAGTTTTTTTCAACTATGTTGCTTTTAGCTTATTGTTTTGGCTTAACAGCCTACTCGTTTACAAGACAGGTATGGTTACACATTTTTTGATTCTACTGCAGATACTGCACCTGAGTATCAAGCAGAAACAGGTAGCTGTTTTCAACATAAAAGCTCTGTATGCTACCTTCTCAGCACCAAATGGCAGAAAAAGTTAGCAGTAGCTCGTGAAGATACAACATTTAGCAGCTTAAGACCACTTTTTTCAGGTGTTGGTGGAGGAAATAAAACTAAACTAAAAGTTGCTCTGTGTCTTGGGGTCTCTAAAAATATTGACAGTGTGTCATTTTGACGTGCAATGCCAGTTTTGTGTAATGTGATCATCGTGGATTATGTGTAAAATTGCAAAAATGTCATTCATTAATGCATGACGGCGATTTAAACCTAATTCACTTCAATAAAGATAACTATACATGCTATTCTTGTCATGAGCATTAAGGCGTGACGGCGCTGCGGTGCAAATTCATCTCATGTTTAGCACGTTAACTCAAAGATTCGTAGAAAAAATAAATTTTGGAGGCCATTAATTGGCCTTGAAAAGTCCTTGAAATCCATTCTGCAGTTAGCATCATATAGCCATGGCAAAAAGAAAACTAGGCAGTTTAATTCATTTTGGTTTAACTAAGAAATTGTGTAGCGATGACGTTAATGGCACGACCGATTCACCTACTGCAAGCCCTGTTAGCACACCTCCCGCCGGGGTGACAATGGGAATGTCCTGTATGGCTGAAGATGGTGGTGGTAACACCTCTTCAGAGGCCGGTCACAATCCTAACCCCTCTTGCTCCTCTCTCCCGTTAAATTGGAACAGCCAGCAGTGGAGAGACTGGAAGAGCCAATATACATGGCTGTTTGTTAAGGATGGAAGCTTGGGGTGTGTCACTTAGGCCTAATTGAACGGAGGAATTAAGGTATTCTTTGGTAGCCTGAGTAACTTTAACTGTTGTTCATGTGAAATCTCAAAGATGGTTTGTTTATAAACTATTTGTGGGTGGCTGTTTTGCCAAACCCAAAGCTAATCATTATCAATTCCTGTCGATAAAGCATAACAGCGTAAATCCTGTATAGTACATACACTTGTAGCTGTTATGTATCTTTGTAAGTCATTATAAGTCGCAAGCGCCGATGGCTTTAAATAGTTTGATCGGTGGTCTCCATAAAGGCCTTTCAGATGACGCACTACCATGTATGTATTAAGAGCGCTCGTGAAAACATTTTCTACATGGAGCTAAAATGGCGGCCTCCCTACATTCACCGGTCTGGCAGTTCTACAAGGTGTCTGAACGGTGGCAGAACAGCGGTTTAGCCCGCGGGCCGGCCGCGGAACGAAGGCAGTAGGAAGGCGGCTACCGCTTTTAAAAAGCGGCTGCCACCGGTGGTGCGCCGGCAAACGTGTTTGCGATTACGCCATGCTGACGCTTCTACTGCCTCTGGAGCACTGCCGGTGGTGCGCCGACTCATTGCTATCTGGGAAAGAGACATTAGCGATTTGCAACATGTGTGCCAAGGAAATACCACGAGGCGGAAAGCTCCAAAGACATTTTAACACCACCAACCGCATCAGACATTTGAAGGTTAGTTACGGAAAGGAGTATGAGGAGTTTTCAAAGTTAGCTAATGCTTAGGCAGAGCGGAGTGTTGCAGCTCTGGCGCCACTCAAACAGCTGTTTCCCTGTGTGTGTGTGTGCGTGTGTGTGTGCTGAAGAAATGTCTGCAGTGATTGAAAGGACATTTTTTAGATTTTGAGCTAAGACACAAAGCCAAACAATTACTGATACATTCTCTAAACGTGTGACTGTTACGTAATGGCGTAATTTTCAGTTCATAAAAGCGATCGGTGATCGGTATCGGCCGATACATCTTCCAGCAATCGGTGATCGGCCCCAAAAATCCTGATCGGAGCAATCTTAGTTAAACCCTTTTGCCATCTAGTCGTTTACCAGCTAATGGCTGGTGAAAAGAGTTAAGAGTTATTGTTATTACATTTTAAATAAATCATTTAAATTTGAGCATATGGCCTTAGCAATAAACAAGCCGTTCTTTAATCTTTTTACTAGGGCTGTCAATCGATTAAAAAATCTAATCAAATTAATTACAGACTCTGTGATTAATTAATCTAAATTAATCGCATACATAATTTTTGCTGTAAAAGTATTTTAAATATCTAAATTCAAATGAATCAATGAATAATCAGCATTAATGACATTAAAGTTAAAAAATCTCTTATTATTTTCACTGTTCAAATGACATATATATATATATATATATATATATATATATATATATATATATATATATATATATATATATATATATATATATATATATGCTGAGGAAATAAATTCAAAAGGGTATTTTACAATAACTACGAATGCACCGCGAGACTGTAGATTACCAGCTTCATTGAACGCACCATGTCCATCTGTGTTTTTCCGACAGCGGCAGAAACACAGTCAAACTTTAACACAATTTAGCGTTAGCTGTCAGCATTTTAACCGTGTTTAATCCAGCTACTAGCTAGCGGAAGGCTAACATTACCTGCTGTTGAGTGTATTGTTAACCATAGACAGTTAAAGAAACTTCTGTTGCGCATTCTCTCGTCTTCCTCCTTCATTTTACAGGCTCCGGGTGAAAGGTCAATATGGAATTGACTAATTTGCTTTAATTTGTTTAATGCACTATTTTTTCTCAGATTAATTAATCGAAATTAACGCATTATTTTGACAGCCCTACTTTTTTACTATTTTTGTTATTTAAGTTAACATACTATTTCAGTTGCACTTTTGATAAGAAAACACATCTGTTGTTTTGCACAGTTTATATAAATAAAGGAATATTTTTCAGTCATTTCATTCTGTTAAAGAAAATCGTGAAAAAATCGTATCGTGAACTTAAAATCGTGAATCGTGAGTTGAGTGTATCGTTAAAACCCTAGTAACCAGCATTGTCATTCTAAATCAGGGGCGTCAAACTCAACTTCCCAGAGGGCCACACTGGAAAATAAGAATCACATCAAGGGCCGGACATGTTTAGTTTATTGACATGCTTTCATTTAATCAAAAAAGTCAAATATCTTTGACTGTATTATTGCACGTGTCATATAGTCTTCTCACTTACAGTTTGGTCGACATAAAGTCCTAAAGAAGTCAGAAAAAAGGTCCTCAGCCATCATAAAAAAAAACGCCCAGAAAAAGTGACAAAAACGTCGGAAAAAGTGACAAAAACGTCGGAAAAAGTGACAAAAACGTCAGAAAAAAGTTACAAATCATCAAAAAAAAAATGTTGGGCCAAAATGTATCGTGAACCTAAATTGATAAGCGGGCCGGATCGTAATCTGCGAGGGGCCGGATTTGGCCCGCGGGCCTCGAGTTTGACACGTGTGTTCTAAATGGTGCAAAAGGTTGTGACAATTAGGGTCCCAGACTTGAAAAGGACCCTAATGGACTCAGGCCACAAGCCTAGCTAACCCAGTTCCTCTTAAAGGGTACTGTAACTTCGTTTTTCTTCAACCCTATTTTCCTATGTTTTTGTGTCCAAGTGAATGATGGAAACAATCTTTAAAATTGGTCGAGTAATAATCAACCGCTAAACCGCTAAAAATAACACTACCTTGTCATCCTTTTCCACCCAACTGAAATACACACTTTATTGTCTTAGAAGTACGGCAACAATTGCTAAACACACTGCAAACTCATGGTCTTCTCTTCTGGATTTACAGCCCCCCTCTTGGCTTAAAATAACTCACCTACGGCGGGCTACGGCGTTGTAAACAGCCCTAGCCAGCTATGGTCCTCCAGTAACGTTAGCTAGATAGCAGGGTTAGCATGGTGGTGTTAGCCAGGACCAGTTACTGGCTGAGTCTCAATTGTTTTTGCAAGTAACCAACTCGTGTTTCTAGCTATATAATTCAATGTGACAATTGTGGAATATAATACATCTACTTCAGCCTTATTGATTGTTGCTCTCACACAAGTTGCATGCACACTTATCTCTTTTCTTTATTTGTAACAGGACGCAGCAACAGGGCCTGCGCTCAATGAGTTACCAGGGAGTAAGCCCAGCTGTATAGATAGGAGAATCTAACTGCCTGCTATAGAGAAGCAGAACAATAGGCATTGTCTATACATCAGGGGACTGGTTTGAGCTAGGTTAGTGAACATATTGAACCTATAGACACAAGCTCATCATGAGAATGTTATGCAACATGGGTGTAACCTTTAATGTATGTGTGTGTGCGTGAATCTCAATAAAGAGGGCTGAAAGAGGAAGAGAAATCAGGACACACATGGTCAGTGCAGGCCGCGAAGTCTGTAGTGTGTCCTCCTTCAGCTGAAGCCTATTGTTTGATCAAACTTACTGTGTCTGTGAAGTTATTACTATGTATTGCAGAGAAGAAGTCCTCGCCTGGGAGTGCACCTTGGAAGCACAACACTACACAAATGTTGAAATTACATAAAATGCTCGTCCCTAGCTGTGATAAATTAGCCTGAAGCTAATGCTTAACCCGTTCAGGAGGAAATTAGCCAACTCAGCGTGCTTTTGGGCTCTAAGCTGTCTCCATCTTTCAAATACATCTCCAATATTAACCCGGGGTTTGTTACGTCTCTGGTCAAGCATCTGTTAGAAACATGCTGTTTTTTAATGTCGGGTAGAATCTATCTCCGTTGATCCCGTTCGTTCGTTTGCTGCTTTCATGGCTGTACTAACGTTACAGCTGTAGTGCGCTGGGTTTACCTGTTTACAGTTATATCTGGCAACCCGGCCTGGCTGTCAAACTGGGAGTTGATAACAACACACAGACCAAAACAAACATAAATTCCGTCACGGATCGTAAATTTCAAAAAGAAAAAATACTGACTTTAGCATTGTCAGAAAAGATAGTATTTCAGCCTAACATGTTTCCTTAATATCTGATGAGGCACTGGTGTCATTTTTGGATTTATTACAGTTCATATATTACATATTGGACCTTTAAATAAACTGTAATTTTATCATCATAAAACACAATTGGTTGGAAGAAACAAAATAAAACAATATTCATCTTGGTTTGTCTTTCCACTGTTCTAACATAACATAAAGACATGCTAGCTAGGACTACAGTTGAAAATTAGCCGACTGGCTAACACTGGTGCATTTACAGAAATGTTGATTAATGTGCATTGTCCTAATCAAAATAAATAAATAAACAATCACCAGTCTGGGTTAATTCACCCATTTACATGTGGAAATATGCTGGCTCTATACACGCTAAAAGTATTGATTATTTAAATGAAATTTGGGGATGGAGATTTCGGAGCTATTTCTGGTTAAACAAAAAGGATCTTACTCTTTAACAAAAAGGTCTATCTCTGTAGGGATTTCATCTATAATGTTGTCCAACACATTATCACTCCCATCACGTTAAATACGGACGCTTGGCCATGTGCCTTTGGCGTTAGTTATTGATGCTAAAAGTCTCCTTTAGCGTCATATTTAGACATGCTTGGTTGGGACTTTTGCCGTCACTTTTTGACGCTCTGGGTCGGGACGTAAGTTTAACTGACAATAAGCACAAGAACGGGACAGTTAGGTTTAGGAAAAGATCGTGGGTGGGCTTACAGAATGTGAAAGTGTTACAGTGACACGCAGGACAAGAACGGGACACAAACCCCGGTCTCCTGGGTGAAAGTCCTGTATTGTTTGACCCATCCACCCTCCCAACCTTCCTCCTTACGAGGATTTTCAGTCTTTCATACTACTCGCTACCATTGTCGCTATTAATACTACGTCATCTTACAGCCCCGCGGTCGAGCTGCTGCTATGCCTGGTGCGTTCCATACAGATGCTAAAGGGTGAGCTTTGCGTTGGTATCTGACGCTGAGAGCCACTGACCAAGCGTCCGTATTTGATGAGTTGGGAATGAGAACGGGTTGTGTTGTCAGATACTTTTAGTGGATGGAAATTGACGATGCGTGTTTGCCCTATATGATTACATTGCAGCCCGTTTCACAGCTACTGGTTACAGTGTTCTCGCTCAATACTGGACCAATTAGTCACTTAGACACCAATGCATGGAAAAATAGGGTCCAGGTTGAAAAACCAAAATAAAAAAAAATTTAATTAAAAATTACCCTTTAAAGGTACCCTGTGGAGTTCTTGTAAACAAACAAAAGTTATGTTTACAGTCAGTATTACAAACCAAAACCCATTGTGTGTATCCTTGAGTGGTGTTGAATGCATTTCCTTCCTCATAAAACATGTTCAAAGCCGACTTTTCCTAAAATTTTTAATCCTGCATTGTTTAAAGCTTTAGTGAGTAATTTTTTGATATGAACGAATGTCCATTACATTCAAGCCATTGCCAAATGAGTTGATACAAAGCTAATTAAGACTATCAGCTCCACACAACTCTGTTTGTATTTCTCAGTATGGCTACGTTCAGAAAATGGTGTCGTCCGGCGAGTTTCGCGCACGGAAACTAAAGTGAAGATAATAACTTCTTCCGAAGAGTCCATGTTTTTTTTAATCCTCCGTGTCCTCCTTGGCTACTAGCAACTGCGTGGAGGAGGGATGGTGGGGGTGCGCGATCACGGAATGCTTGTATCATGTGGACGCACCAACAGTTTTGTTTTCATTACTTAGAATTTCTCATGGGGGCGACAGAAACTATGCACTATAGCTTTAAATTCATATTTACTAGCTTGAAGTCTTCTTCTCCACTTCCTTTTGTTGGTGCATTGCTAAATTTCTGGGCGCTTTACTGCTACCCGTCAATCAGTGGAATAGTGTGAAACCATTCGCAGGATCATGTCACCAGTGTGCATGGAGGTCCTCGGGAGCCAACTCATGGAAAAGTGCTCCATAGTCCTACTAGAGGTCAAAAATGCCACACGGTATATTTAATACTAGAGAAGTTTTTGTAACTTAAAATAATGTTTCCAAAATTGTTTCAGTGGTTCATCAACTTGTAACAGGGTGAACGGCACTTCTGCATTCGCTTTGCGTCTCTCTACCGGCTATAACCGCACTATGCACTTCGATCGAGTAGCGGATCTGTAGTTCGAATGAGATATAATGGGACAATTCTGCTTCCAACCTGTAGGGGGACTGAAGCGGGAAAAAATCTTTAGTGTTGCTTTAATACATTCATTGTGTGAAATGAAAATTAATGGAAATCAAATGACATCCACAATGCTTTGCGACTCGGCTGCCACTCACCAGTGTGTGCTGCTCTTAAGAGACACCTCATAAATCCACAGAGGTATGTCTTGTTTATTAGAACCAATAAAAAATCTTGAAAAGTATCTGGCAAAATACTGCACCATGATACAGCACAATGAATGGACATTTCCCACACCAGTGGGTACAACTTGCTCACAGGTTACATTTATAAGTCTGGTTTTGTTTGCCATTCTGGAAGCCTTTTCCATTTTATGGGAATATTTAGCTACCCTTCAGTACAGTGACTACATTACATTACAGAACAGTACAGGAGACCCCTGAGGGATATTAAGCCCTGACCCTGGCAGTGTTTGTGTCCTGCCCACTGAAGTATGAAAAACCATCTACTTTCATGATGGTAATGCAATGTATTCATTTGATTGATTGATTGATTGATTGATTGTCTTGACATTTGACTCTCCAGGAATGCCAGTCTAGGCAGGTGAGAGCTGCTGAGTTAGAATCTGTGAGAGCAACATCCAGCAAATATTAATTTCCCTTAAGCTGGATATGTCTGAGTTAACTTGATTAGAGGTGGAGCAGGACTCTCTCTCTCGCTCTGTCTTCATTGCAGGTGCAGAGGTGTGTGTGTGTGCGTGCGTGTGTGTGTGTGTGTGTGTGTGTGTGTGTGTGTGTGTATGTCAGTGATGGATGTATTGCAGATGGTCTCAGCTCCACCTAATTATGCTGTGGACACTGGAGGAAGTCCTGCACAGAGGTCACTTAGGACACACACACACACACACACACACACACACACAGAAAGAGAGAATCAGAGAGTGAGTGTGCTCGAGGTGCTTCTGTTTAATTTACCTTTTCTTAAACAGTCTGCAGTAGTTGGAAATGTCAGTGCGATCTAGACACACATATATATTGTATCAAGGTTACCACACACACACACACACACTTTTATTCCTATTGACTCAATCACTGGGAATTTGGAGATGTCCAAATTCTTCTACATTGTCGTGTGCTTTGTCTGCACTGTAACTGCTTTGTTACATGTTATAAAGCATAAACAATAGCTGTGGTGTCCAGAATCAATGCACCTATATGTTAACATGGCAAAGTTGCAGATTGAATGCTTGGAGATTATGAGGGTGATAATTTACCCCTTCACTGCCCAACATAAACATAAAGCTGCACTCAAATACAATAAGCACTGCAGTGTAACTGTCTAGGCTTTACATCTTAAGTTAAGTAGGTTGCATCATAATAACATCATTCATCCTTGAAGTCCAAATGTACTTTTTATGAGAATACACTGTTCGGCTACAGTGAACCATCTGCTCAACAGCCTCCAGCTCCACTAAATGGACTATAGGAGAGTCCCTGGAAGTCCAAGTTAAATGACTCTCAACCACAACAGGAAAGTAATGAGACTGTATCTACAGTATACTGCCTTCAGTGCCTTGACTCAATGAAAATGTTGTTGTGCTGCAGCTTAAAATCACAGTGGACTGAATTGAGATTGATTTTCGTCTGAGCATAAATAGGACAACACAAGATTTTACTCAATCTGCACAATTAATAAAAATGAAATACAGGAAGGTTGGAAAAGAAAAAAAACCCAACACTTTCACTTACACCACTCACTGATATAAAAATCCATTTTGACTTTATTCTGTAGATTATTGTGATACAAAGCTACCTGCTGTAATAGAAAAATAAACAATAGATCCAATATGAGTTCATGTGAAACACTATCCATCTTTTTTTTTTTTTTAAAGATTATTTTTTGGGGGTTTTCCCTTTATTTGAAAGTGGACAGATATGAAAGGGGGAGAGAGATGGGGGATGACACGCAGCAAAGGGCAGCAGGTCGGATTCAAACTCTGCGCCGCTGCAGGACTCAGCCAACATGGGGCGCACGCTCTTACCGTGTGAGCTAGAGGTCGCCCCAAACACTATCCATCTTAAAGCTATAGTGTGTAGTTTCTGCCACCCCCATGAGGAATTCTAAGTAATGACAACAAAACTGTCGCCGCGTCCACATGGTACAAGCCTTACGTGACCGCGCACCGGTCTTCTGGGGAACATGAATATTGGTATCAGAGTTTTTGCAATCAAGTTGATGAGATATTTCTCTGGATTAGTAAACATTTTAACCTGCTGGTGGAGCAAAATGAAAACTCAGGGCATGACCATGTCAGTATCATTCATCTGGGGACCATGCATTTCTGTTTCATGTCAACTACTGCAGTACCAGTTCAATAGTGCCTGTTCGGACAACCCGTTCTGACTTCCAACTCGTAAAACACTGACGCTTGGCTCTGAGTGTCAGATACGACCAAGGGGCCAGGCTTCTCTTCTCAAAGTGAAGCCTCCTATGGCGCCATTTTGATGCTAATAAGCTATCACCCCCCGTTAGCATCCCATTCACTGCCATTCATTTTGGCGTCACTTTGACAGCCAATAACTTTACATCTGAAGCGTTTAAAGATTTCATTTGACCATCGTTTATTTCTAAAGAAACACGACAATGTATAAAAGGCTCCATTACCTTGCACCTCACGTTATGGCTCCGTAGCAGACGTTTTTATAAAAATAGGCTAACGATTGTGTCATAACCACGCAACTTACTGTCACATAGTAGAGGAATTACCGTATAGTACAGCTGAAGCTCGCAGGCAGTTTGGACTTACATTAGCTGTTTAGTTTAATTGCTAATGTTAACTAGCATTTCAGTTATCAATAATTAGCCTGTGCCTATGTTATCTCCTTACATATACCTACACTCTCCGTCTCTGCAAGATTCGGAATAATTCAGATTCCTCTTGGCACAGCTACCAGAAGACTTACAACTTGCAGACACGTTGGTCACGTCACATCTACGGCGGGAAGCTCAGTTTGCAGCTGCGCAGTAACGCTCGGCTATCACCGGAAAAGTGCTGGTATAGGCTTCACTTGTCTCCGTCAAAAACAGCGGGATCGCTGTGTCCATTTTATATACTGTCTATGGATACGACGCAAAAAGCACCCTTCGGCGTATGTATGGAACGCACCGGGTAGAGCAGCAGCTAGACCGCAGCGCTTTAAGATGTCGTAGTATTAAGAGCGACAGCGGTAGCAAGTAGTATGAAAGCCCAAAATGCCGTGTAGGGAGGTTGCTTTAGGTGGCGAATGGTTCAAACGACACAATACTTTCCCCAGAGGAGACCGGGGTTTGTGTCTCGTTGTTGTCCCCTGTGTCACTGAAACATACATTTTATAACCCCACCCCCCATCTTTTCCTAAACCTAACTGTCCCGTTCTTGTGCCGCATGTCAGTTAAATGTACGTCCCGACCCAGAGCGTCAAAAGTGACGGCAAGAGTCACGAACAAGCGCGTTTAGATCGTTTAGACCTTTAGCGTCAATAACAACGCAAAAGGCACATGTCCAAGTGTCCGTATTTTACGCTGAATAATCAACACACTTAACACTGTGCATCCTTGGGTCCTGAGCACCTGGCATGACATAGTTGCGTCACCTAGCAATGTATAGTAGAGTATAGTGTCATTTGGTCACAGCTAGCTACTTGGGAACAAGCTATTTCTGGGAACAAAAGCATTCATTCTGAAAGTTACATCACAGATGCTTGAAATGTTTGAGTTTGCTACCATGTCAATATCTCAGGTCTGTCTCTTTCTATGAGCCATACTCTACGCAGTGTGAACATTACACACTACTAATAAATAAGTCCCGTAGATCACACTCACACTCAACACTGCACTTCTCAGGTCCTCAGCAATACAACCATACAGACAGAGACTCCTTCCATTTGAGTTACATCCACCAAGTAATGTGTAAGACATTTTACTAAAAACTGCTGTAACTTTTTCCAATATACACTTTTTATATATTGTTTGAAATGGTTTTTACACCCCAACAGCAATAAATAACTTATGGGCTCTGAAAAAGGAGCGGAAAAGATCCGTCATCTGTAGCTGCTGTAATCCTGTAAAAACGTCTACCAATCAAAGCCTCGCAGTCCGCTTGGAAAAAAACAATAAAATGCCTCCTTGCCCCGCTGTGAATACTCTTCCCCTACCGCGAATAAGCCAGAGCTCAATGCGCGTTGTTGGTGTTACTGCAAGTCTACTGACAAATGGAGGAAAAAACTCAGCAAATGTTGCCACTGCCGTGGTTACTTGCAACCGCCTGCCCGCCCAAATAAAAAGGCAAAGAAAAGAAAGACTGAAGCTGAAAAAGCAGCGATGCAGCAGTGCTTGTGCACGTTTGTGTGTGTGCCCCGACGGCAGGGGTTAGACAGAGCCCCAAGGAGATGCTACTTTCAAATCTTGCTAGCTTTTCAACATTACCAACCCTGCCTTTCAGTGCCAGAGGAAAAAGCAGAGACCATCAAAGTCAGTACATCTATCCTCTGGGCACTATGAATGTCTGTAGAACATTTCAACCTCTGTTTATTTCCTGTTTTTTTTGGTGAAGTATGGATTAACACAATTTTTATGCCTTTCTTTCACATCTACTGCAGTCAGATTTGCTGTGTTCCCTCGGAAGGAATCACTTCACATGGTTAGGCACTTGTAATCACATTTCGAACATGTTTTATAGGCTAAAAACACGTTTAAAACCTGCCCTGTTTAAGCCTGTTGGGTGCCAACTCGAGCAGGAGGATAACACGGTGTAGGCAGCACCGATGGTTTTCGTTTTTCTTGCTACTGACAGCACTCCAAATTTACAAACAGAGCTACGTGTTCGACCGGAATTCTCCTTTAAAGCGTTGAAACAAGGGAGAAATAAATGTGGCGTTCCCTTAGATAGAGTTTTCCTCAGGGTCACCCAACATCGCACCTTGTGTCAAGGTAATGGGAGTGTCAGTCAGTGTAACATTAAAAATATCCTGTAGGGATGCATCATTTCTCCGTGTTTCATCATAATCTAATCAGTGGTGTCTGACAGATCCTTCACGCATGACATCCACATCCAGCTTCTTAGAAATAACACTGATTTTCATTGGGAACAAGTGAAATACTCTCACCCCTTTGAAGATTTGTTCACAGAAAAACAAATATTGATGACTACGTGCAGACAAAATGAGTTAAGATGGATAGTTGTTCTTGTCTGCTTAATTTATCTTTAATAAGGAAGGCAGTGTATTCCACAGGTTGAGAATTTACTTGTGGTGGCTGGGTTCAGTAATAAACTAGTCAAACAAAGGTTTATGAACTATTTATTGAAAACAATGACTACATAACATTAACAGATAATTTTGAAAGAAATAACTTTTTACATATTAAACAAATCAGATTAAAATATGAGGTAACACTTTACAATAAGGTAACATCAATTAGCATTACTTAATGCATTAATAAACATTAATTAACCATTAATTAAGGTTTGTTTTAAACATTTATTAACCATGCTCATTTTTGGTCATGTTAACTACGATATTAATTTATGCATTATTTACCATTAGTTAATGCCTTAACTAACTGTTAATCTCAGTTAAGTAAGGTGTCTTTTGTACCATCAGTTAATGCAGTAAGAAGGGTTGACTAACTGTTAACAACAGTTAATTAAGTTGTATATTATATCATTAGTAAATGCAATACTAAGCCTTGACTAACTGTTAATAACCCTTAACTAAGATGTCTATACTACTATTAGTTAATATAGTGAAAAACCTGGACAAACTATTAGTAACAGTTAACTAAGGAATTTATTTACCATTAGTAAATGCATTGACTACCTGTTATTAACAGTTAACTAAGGTGTCTATTTTACCATTTGTTAATGCAGTAACAAGCCTTGACTAACTGTTAATAACAGTGAACTAAGGTGTATAATTTACCATTATTTAATATTAAAAACATTCAACTATGGTGTCTATTTGCCATTAGTTAATGCAGTAAAAAGCCTTGGCTAACTGTTAATACTAGTCAACTAAGGTATCTATTTTACTAAGGGTGCTCCGATCAGGATTTTTGGGGCCGATCACCGATTGCTGGAAGACGTATCGGCCGATACCGATCACCGATCACTTTTATGAACTGAAAATTACGCCATTACGTAACAGTCACACATGTTTAGAGAATGTATCAGTAACTGTTTGGCTTTCTGTCCTAGCTCAAAATCAAAAAAATGTCCTTTCAATCACTGCAGACATTTCTTCAGCACACACACACACACACACACACACACACACACACACACACGGACCGACACACACCGTCACTCACACACACACACACACACACACACGGACCGACACACACACACACACACACACACACACACACACACACACGGACCGACACACACACACACACACACACACACACACACACACACACACACACACACACACACACACACACACACACACACACACACACACACACACACACACACACACGGGGAAACAGCTGTTTGAGCGGCGCCGGAGCTGCTAGCTACACGACTCCGCTCTGCCTTAGCGTTAGCTAACTTTGAAAACTCCTCATACTCCTTTCTGTGACTAATCTTCAAATGTCTGATGAGGTTGGTGGTGTTAAAATGTCTTGCAAAACGCTAATGTATTGTCTTTTTCCCAGATAGCAATGAGTCGGCAGACCACCGGCGGTGCTCCAGAGTCAGAATTGCGTAATCGCAAACACGTTTGCCGGAGCACCACCGGTGGCAGACGCTTTTTAAAAGCGGTAGCCACCTTCCTACTGCCTTCGTTCCGCGGCCGGCCGCGGGCCAACTGCTGTTCTGCCGCCGTTCAGACACCTTGTAGAACTGCCAGACCGCTGAATGTAGGGACGCCGCCATTTTAGCTCCATGTTGAAAATGTGTTCACGAGTAGTGCGCTCTTAATACATCCATGGTAGTGCGTCATCTGAACGGCCTATCTGATCGGCATTTATGGAGACCACCGATCAAGCTATTTAAAGCCATTATCGGCCGATACCGATCAGTGACCGATCGATCGGAGCACCCTTATATTTTACCCTTAGTTAATGCAGTAAAAAGCATCATTTACCAGTTAATCATATAATATTAAACATTGGGTAAATGTTAGAGTAAACCCTTAGTTGATGTTGGTATTTCCTAATATTACTCGGTGTTTGATAAACATGTTTGACAGCACGTATGGCTTAAGGTTCACAGCCAAGCCATGACATTATGAGAAAACTGTTTTTATTGTTTATTCACGGGTTATGGTTGTCCACATACCTTTGTCCATTCTCCAACGTATGACTTACTTGTGGTAGAGGGTGCGATCAGTGAAAAGACTCCATAGTCTCCATGCAGATGTTTGCTTGTTCCTTTGTCTTCATGTAGACATTGCCTTGAAGCCCAACCTATATACATTATTGTGCATGCTATATAATCATTACTTAACCATAAGTGCTCAATTGATTGATGTATAATAATACTGAATAAGCATTAGTAAACCATAAGTAAACAGTTATTGATGCTCTTTTGTATCCTCATTGTAAAGTAGAGAACATTTGCACCTTAAATAATACTTAATTATAACAATACTGAATAAGCATTAGTAAACCATAAGTAAACAGTTATTGATGCTCTTTTGTATCCTTATTGTAAAGTAGAGAACATTTGCACCTTAACTAATACTTAATTAATGTATAATAATACTGAATAAGCATTAGTAAACCATAAGTAAACAGTTGTTGATGCTCTTTTGTATCCTTATTGCAAAGTAGAGAACATTTGCACCTTAACTAATACTTAATTAATGTATTACAATTCGGAATAAGCATTACTAAATAATGATTCATAGTTTATTAATACTCGTTGACTTAAACATTCACAGCTTTTAAACATTAGTGAAACATTGCCAATGTGAAATCAAATATTCACGACATCTGGCTCTCTTTAACTAGCTAATGGTTCACAAAGACTTCAATCAACCTTAATTATAATGAAATGTTCAAGGAAATATAAAATGATTCTCCTTTGAACCTTCTGTCACATCCAATATACCGTAGTAATTGCATTTCTATCTCTCAAGTTACAGCATTTCATGTAGCTAAAGAGGCTCATTAGCCTGGTAATATTAAATGCAGGCTAATATGTTGACATGCTAGCTTTACTTGCACAACACTCATCTCCAAGTTCGTAAAACTCTTAAACGTCATATCATAAAATGACTCAAAATACAAACAGTATTAGAGGAAACAATGACCAACCTTATGTCCTTATCAGCCAGGTACTAAACAAGATAAACATAAAAAGTTTTGCTAGTCTGAAGAGAGTATGAGCTGCACACGTTGCCCGCTTGAGGAATATGACCACTTCCGGTTTCAATCTTTTCAAATTAAAAAAGGTAAAGCTGGATTATTAAATGAGCAAAACGAAATAATATGTGGGTGACTTAGAGCTAGCTTGGCTTTTATGATAGCTCTAACATAAGTTAATGGCAGAAGAATCTGCCAGAGAATAGGGTCATTTTGGTTACCGAAAGCTTTTATTTTGAAAAGATCAAAACCGGACGTGCAGTTGAAACCCAGGAGCGGGCAATGTGTGCAGCTCATACTCTTTCCAGACAAAGCAAAACTTTTTATGTTTGTCTTGTTTAGCACCTGGCTGATAAGGGCATAAGGTTGGTCATTGTTTCCTCTAATACTGTTTGTATTTTGAGTCACTTTATGATATGCCGTTTAAGAGTTTTACGAACTTGGAGATGAGTGTTGTGCAAGTAAAGCTAGCATGTCAACATATTAGCCTGCAGTTAATATTACCAGGCTAATGAGCCTCTTTAGCTACATGAAACGGTGTAACGTGAGAGATAGAAATACAATTACTACGGTATATTGGATGTGACAGAAGGTTCAAAGGAGAATCATTTTATATTTCATTGAACATTTCATTATAATTAAGGTTGATTGAAGTCTTTGTGAACCATTAGCTAGTTAAAGAGCCAGACCATCTTTCAACATGTGTAAAGATCTGACGTTGATCTAGTGAATGATCAATCTTTGCATCTGTAGCTTTTGCATGCATTTAAAATAAATTGATATATACCACTTGGTTTGTAGGGTTTCAAGAGAGGACAACTATCCAGAAGACATGCCAGTGAACATGACAAGGGGGGGGAAATGTCCAGTGTAATCTACATGCAGGACAAGTATTAGTTAAGGTGCAAATGTTCTCTACTTTACAATAAGGATACAAAAGAGCATCAATAACTGTTTACTTATGGTTTACTAATGCTTATTCAGTATTGTTATACATTAAGTATTAGTTAAGGTGCAAATGTTCTCTACTTTACAATAAGGATACAGAAGAGCATTTACAACTGTTTACTTATGGTTTACTAATGCTTATTCAATATTGTTATACATAAATTAAGTATTAGTTAAGGTGCAAATGTTCTCTACTTTACAATAAGGATGCAAAAGAGCATCAACAACTGTTTACTTATGGTTTACTAATGCTTATTCAGTATTATTATACATTAATTAAGTATTAGTTAAGGTGCAAATTTTCTCTACTTTACAATAAGGATACAACAGAGCATTAATAGCTGTTATGGTTTACTAGAGTAATATTAGGAAATACCTTCATCAACATCAACTAAGGGTTTACTCTAACATTTACCCAATGTTCAATATTGTATGATTAACTGGTAAATGATGCTTTTTACTGCATTAACTAAGGGTAAAATAGATACCTTAGTTAACTAGTATTAACAGTTAGCCAAGGCTTTTTACTGCATTAACTAATGGCAAATAGACACCATAGTTGAATGTTTTAATATTAAATAATGGTAAATTATACACCTTAGTTCACTGTTATTAACAGTTAGTCAAGGCTTGTTACTGCATTAACAAATGGTAAAATAGACACCTTAGTTAACTGTTAATAACAGGTAGTCAATGCATTTACTAATGGTAAATAGATTCCTTAGTTAACTGTTACTAACAGTTTGTCCAGGCTTTTCATTATATTAACTAATAGTAGTATAGACACCTTATTTAAGGGTTATTAACAGTTAGTCAAGGCTTAGTATTGCATTTACTAATGATATAATATACACCTTAATTAACTGTTGTTAATAGTTAGTCAACCCTTCTTACTGCATTAACTAATGGTAGAAAAGACACCTTACTTAACTGAGATTAACAGTTAGTTAAGGCATTAACTAATGGTAAATAATGCAATCATCTGGCGGTGCCTGTACCCGGTTCAGTCACCTATTGGCGGCTAAACAACTGCCGCTGGTAGCCGGAGTCCCAGAGCTCTGTAGCGGTTAAATACAACCAGCAACTGCCGCTCGGAGTTTATTGTTCTATGGTACTGTAGACTGTTAACATTATAGTGCTTTACTTAGTTTAAAATATTTCTATTTTAGCTATATAATATATGGTCTATAATTGGTGAAGTAACATTGATCACTTTTTTTGGGGGGGGAATACATTTTGTTCCCACCAGGGATAAAAAATAATTCAGCAGAGGCAGGGATATATAGACCAGAAAAGGGGAAATCCCACGCACCCCCCCGCCGCAAATCACACCCTGGATACGGGCTCGGAGAACGGGAGATAAAGGCTCAATTAGCAACCATTAGCTCCTGGTTAGCATTTAGCTTCGGTCAGCTCTATTATAAAGATATGGAGTGGAGCAGACTCCAGCGGAGAGGGATAACAACCAAACTCTGATAAATGGCGTACAGGGAGCCTTCACAGCGGCGTGGCCGCGGCATTTCTATGGTTTATTAGAACAGTTAATCCCACGGCAAGACCACCAGCAGCATGCTACTGCTAATAGCCTCTGAGCCTGAAGTGAAGCGCGGACGCTGTGTCATGCATGCGTGAGACTTCATGAGGGGGAGGGGCTGGTTATTTCCCTGAGTAAAAGTAATTGGATCTATACCTAAGTACATTTACATCAGGAACATTTGGGATTAGATGGTCATAAGAAATACAGATTCAACTCTCCAACTTTTTAAATTCAAGTTAAGTGATTCTCAAGTGTAGCCTAGAGAGCAATTGCCCCAATTTTTTCTCCAGCAAAGTTAAAGCCAAGCTATTAATGGCTTAGCACAGATAAGCTCAAACAGCGTTAATAAAAGATGGGATAATGATCTTTAAAGAAAGGAGAGGGGACAGCGCATAGGGCAGAAATAATTAATCACCGTGAATGGAGGAAGAGGAAAAAAGAGATGCAGAGCAGAGAGAGAGGGGGAAATGTAGAAAAGGCAAGAGAGGAAAGGAAGTGAGAGGAGAGGAAAAGATGAAAATGACACGAGAGGAGGAAAGGGAAGGAAGGGCAAGAGGTTAGGAGAAGAGAGCGATGAGAGGGGGGAAAGATAATGCTAATATTATAAAAGGAGCAGCAATAATTAATCACCAGGAGTGGATGGAAAGATGAGGAAAAAGTAAAGGCGAGAGAGGAAGGTAAAAAGATGGCGGAGCACAGGAAAGGTGAAGGAAGTTAGAGAATGAAAGAAGAAAAAGTGCAGTTTTTTGTCAAGAGCAATTCACAGTATAAACTCAAAGTTCAACATCACCAAAATTACAACTATCCAAAAATAAAGGGTGTGATGGTCTGGACCTCGGTGCCCAGACAGTACTCCTGTGACTGTATGATCATGGTAATTAGACTGAGAGCAGCAAAAGGAGTGTGATTCAGAGGAGAGAAGGTGATGCAGGCACACCACTATACTTTAAAAAAAGTAAAACACGATAAAAATTGCATAGAGTCTGCTGTTCTGCCTCGAGGGGAAATGTCATTCCAACAGAGCAGTTCAGTGTCTGATTTCACCCATTGAACGCACATCTGCAAAATGTATCGTGATCATGCTTTATATATATCTAATATATAATGTATATTAACCCTCCTGTTGTCCTCGGGTCAAATTTGACCAGTTTTCAAAGTTTCTACATCAGAAAATTTAGATTTCTTTCAACCAAATTTCTTAAAAATTAAGCTGAATGAAGTTGGCTAGAAGCCTAGATGTAACACAGAATTGGAAAAATGAAGACAATATGAGGGTTAAATATAATTATATCCAATAATGCCTCTTGTGGCCTACATCTACTGTAGCTGCTGTAGACCTGATGGGTACCCCTTAACAAATAACTTTTAAATCCACCTACATATATATATATATATATATATATATATATATATATATATATATATATATATATATATATATATATATATATATATATATATATAGCTAGATATGCCGTATATAGGATGAAGCGATAGGACAACTTAATGTAAGACCATAAAGTTGGGGTTATAAACATAATAGACTATTTCAGTTTACAACGCTGATTTACACATCAATCATAAAGCTATTTCAATATGGAATAAAAACATGAAGTATTTGTTTGTTCATGGCATGGGGCTTTATGCAGTTTTCTTGATTTGTATGCATACGCGTGTTGTTTTCTATTCAGAGTCCCACTGTGGGAGAAACAAACAAGTTATTACTCCTGCTGTTTTCCTTCTCTGTACCACATATTCAAACAAATAGCAGATGTAAAATTAGGTTTCATGCAGCAATCTTTTATTTACACAAATATACACATAAAGACTCACTCAGCTACACATTTCTATTTGAATGATAAATGTTACCAGAGACTCTAAGTTTTCAGGCTGTTGTGGATGGCCTCAGTGCTGTTGTACATCTGAAAGCACAGAGGCAGCATGTTGGCCTGTAGTGATTAGAGTGTCAGCACTAAACTGGAAGGTTAAAAGTCCAGCCCTCCATGACCCTCCCAGTCTGCAGACATATATTTGGCCATGTAACATACAGTAGCAGTGACAGTTTCCTTAATGGTCAGAGGAGCAAGCTTTTCCCTCTTTGCGGTAGAAGTGGACAGTTCTTAGTAGCCAACATGTAAAAAGATAGTGGCTGTACTGGGCAGATTACAAGTGTAAAAGTGTGTACAGCACATGATATGTGGCAAGATATTACTGAAAACATTCAGGAAATCATAACAAGTAGTTCCTAACTAACCCTGATTCAAGGACTATGTATAGGGTAATAACTAGTTTGCGAAGAACAAAACCTGTCTAATTAGTTTCTTATAAAATTATACTGTGTTGTTAGGACTATGGTTAACTGTTCCTCAAATCTCTCCAGGGTAATGCTCTGTAAAAAAGCCTCGGGAAAAAACTTGTGTGTACGTTAGGGTGACCAGACTATAACTACTCGAGAGTCTTCTCTTGAGACTTTGCTCTAATTTTTGGGACAATTAGGGCCGGATTCGGGACAACTGCTGCCTGAAGAGCAGGTCTGTGTTCCCTCAGTATGCCAAACTGATGTCCTTCGTCTTGAGCATCCCCGTGAGCAACGCTTGCTCAGAGCGGGTGTTTTCCATCATGAAAGGTGCCTGGACTGATGTGAGAAACAGATGCTCATGTAACCTGGTCCGCAGCGAAATTAAAGTAAAAATGAATTTACAAATGAGCTGTGCCGGGCCTCCAGCGCAACCCAATCTTAGGAGGTATAGCTTTAGTGCATTTAAACTTTTGTTGTTTCGGTTATTTTATATGCACAAAGAAAATACAACATTTTTGTCCCCTTTTTATGTTATAGAGTAGATGAAGAGAGCGCAAGTTGCAGCCATGAGGCCAGGGAAAGTGCACGAACAGGCAGCCACGAGAAGGAGTGATTGGATTGTCATTGTGTTTGTTTTGTTTGTTTCATAATGACACTTGAGTTCATGATTTTTTATTTGTATTTTCGAGTTTACATGACAGATAGTTGAATTCTTGAATAAAAATAATAAATCATTTTCAAGTTTTGAAATTCATGTTATAAGTTGTCAGGGTCGACAGCCATGCTAGCACCTATGTGATGTTTAGCAGGCATAATGTTTTCTTTAAAAATAAAGGTAAGCTCTTCAGAAAAATATATCAAATCACTTTCCTCCTCATGTTTCTTATTGACATATCTTCATAAATGTTTTATAGGCATTTTGGTTATAGTCCAGAGAGCAATATTAACTGTCTTTGTTAGGTATCATTTAGTTCTTGATATAAGCTGACAGCTCTGTGTTCTGTTGTGTTGTTTTATGTAAAATTTATTTTGGTATCAATACATCACAATTGTTGGACTCCCCCCCCCCCCCCCCGAGTGATTATATTTACAGTTCAGCTGTACCAAATTTAAGTTATGTTTTTACTGAACACAAATACCCTTTAACTAAATGTAGATTGTTTTAAATACAGCAGCTATTCCCAAATCATGTTGTCTCAGGTTTTTTTTCACATATAGTCCTCTTTAAAGGTACAATATGTAACATTTCTGCATTAAAATGTCTAAAAACGACCATACCTATGTTATATATTTTTATGAGTTGTGTTCTTACACTATTCCAAATGTTTCCACCAAATTTCAAACCCAGAGAAATCTGTTATTTTATTTTTTGACACGGGACGTTTCCTTTAGTTGCCTGTCAGTGGCGTCATATAACCTTTCACCCTCTAGTTACTCATAACTTCCGTCATAACACAGTAACCCAGATGATACGTACATCACAGAAACAAATACTCGTAACCGTAATACTGCTTTTTTTGCCACACAGCATCATTTTGTGATTAATTACATGCCACTTTGCAATACAGTAATATAACAGATACCTTATTTATTGATACATTTCAATATCGATCCAGCTGGGCCTCTCTACCAATGCCCTTGAAGGGTCCCCCCTCCACCTCCACCCCACCCACCTCAGTGACAACTCTTTCCATCCATGAGAGGGAAGTCAACAAACTCTTCAGGAGCAGAAACCCGGAAAACTGCTGGACCGGATGCTGTCTCCCCATCCAGCTTGAAGCACTGCGCTGACCAGCGGTCTCCAGTGTTCACAGACATTTTCAACACCTCACTGAAGACATGTCACTTGCCAGCCTGCTTCAAGTCCTCAACTATCATCCCTGTTCCCAAGATGTCAAGGGTCACAGGACATAACGACTTCAGCGTCGCCCGCTCTGTGGTTATGAAGTCCTTTGAGCGCCATGTGCTTTCACACCTCAAAGACATCACCGATCCCCTCCTGGACTCCCTGCAGTTTGCCTACAGAGCCAATAGGTCTGTAGATGATGCAGTCAACTTGGCCCTCCACTACATCCTCCAGCACCTGGACTTTAGCCTGTCTCTCTTAGTTATGCTGTTTTAGTTTTAGACTGCCGGGGGCCTTCCTTTGACACACTGAGCTTCTCTCTCCTCTCTCTTCCCATTTGTGTGCATCCATGTCCCAGAAATGCTTGTTACTAACCTAGCTCTGGGGAGCTTGCTCCCCGGAGCTAGGTTAGTCTTTATGTTTCTTTTCACCCAGGATGAAATCCCGGGATTACTGTGGCACCAACATCATGGTTCCAGCTGTTGCCGTGGTTCTGCTGCAATTCCCTGCTATGCCGTGCTGCTCCGACGCTACAACTACTATTTCTAGTCAATGTTTCATTATCTTTACTGTGACTGTTATTGCCACTGTTCATAACACCCCCAACCGGCTCCACCTACCAAGAGCCTGGGTCTGTCCGAGGTTTCTTCCTAAAAGGGAGTTTTTCCTTGCCACTGTTGCTCTTAATGCTTGCTCTTGAGGGAATTCCTGGAATTGTTGGGTCTTTGTAAATCATAGAGGTGGTTTAGACCTACTCTATCTGTAAAGTGTCCTGAGATAACTCCTGTTATGATTTGACACTATAAATAAAATTGAATTGAATTGACTCCACAGGAACCTACGCCAGGATCCTGTTTGAGGATTTCAGCTCTGTCTTTAACACCACCATCCCGACTCTGCTCCAAGAGAAGCTCTCCCAGCTAGGTGTGCCTGACTCCACCTGCAGGTGGATCACTGACTTCCTGTCTGACAGGAAGCAGCATGTGAAGCTGGGGAAACACGTATCAGACTCACAGACCATCAGCACTGGATCCCCCCAGGGCTGCGTTCTTTCTCCTCCACTCTTTTCCCTGTACAACAGCTGCACCTCGTTCTGCAGAGAAGGTGATTGGCTGCAATCTGCCGCTGCTCCAGGACCTGTACACCACCAGGACTCTGAAGCGTGCTGGAAAGATTATGGCTAATCCCTCCCACCCCGGCCACAAACTCTTTGAATCACTCCCCTCTGGTAGGAGGCTGAGGAACATCAGCACCAAAACCTCACGTCACAAGAACAGTTTTTTCCCATCCGCCACTAGCCTTATCAACAAGGCCCGGAACCGACCCTGACACTCCACACTCCACTTCTGGCTCTACATGCCACTGTACTTACTCTGCTGTACTGCTCTGTTTTATTTTTATTTTGAATACATACTGTGTATATATTTATATTGTTTATATTCTAATACTTGACTATCTAAACCTTCTTATATTCAGAGAATGAATGAAAGCGTTTAGCTTTACATCAAATTAATCCAAAAAAAGGTGGGTTAAACACCAAAACGATTAGTTAAGATGACAGCAAAGGGGGAGATAATTCTGGGCAGCTGGGAGATCCTCTGCATTAAACGTCCTTGCTGTCCCGGGAATCCCTACCAACAGCTGTCTCTCAGCCTCCTTGAGTAACGTTACAACAAACCCCGTCCGCCCCGGTGTTGGACATGAAAACATCCAAAAGGTGACACTGATATTTGAAATATATTGATATATTGTGGTTTTAGCTGCTGGCCAATGTTAGCTTGCTGGCTCACTAGCTAACTGGTCAGCTACCAATACAAAAGAAAAACATAATTATGTTGGGGAAACTGCAGCTATTTTATTAGAATGAGATGAATTAACATTACTAAACGTTACATCCAATATAGCTACTGCCGTAATAATCCAGAATCCAGAATCCAGAAAAAACAAAGTGTGGAAAAAAGCATGAATATATTGTTGAATCTGTTAAATTAAATTGGTAGAAATGTACATTACGATGAACTTCAATTTTATTTTTACTTAATATTATATGAAAGGCACTTAGGAGATTATCTACACAAATTTTTCCCTGACCTTAATTTAAGGCTGGCCTTTATTTGTCCGTGTTGACCACGCCCCCGGCCACTACGAGAGGCCCAACGTTTAATTGACTACCGGTTTTTATTTGAGGAATTACGGTATTCACTTTTTTATTAGCCATGTAAACAACATAGTCAGAATATTATCTTTTCCAGAATCGGAGTAGTCATTGTTGCATACAACATCCTATTCTAACTTCACTGTTGTGTTAAGAAAAAACTTGTGGCTGCATCAAATAAGAAAGACAAGAAAGATCTTGTCTTCTCTCATGATCTTCAACCATGGCTGAAATCAATCTCCAACCACTTTACATTGATCATGTAACTTATGTGAAGGTGAAGAGATAATAACAAGATTATTTAGTAATTGAAATACACTACAACTGACCACATACAATATTTATAATCAGTGTTGGGAGTAACGGCGTTTAAGTATAACGGTGCGCTCTTTTTGCCTCGCAACTCATATTTTACGAGGTCAAAGTCGTAAACACGCCCCCCTGACCTCGTATTTACGAGCTCGGAACTCGTTTAACCACCGAGTACCCCAATTTCAAAATCCAACATGGCTGCTCCCTGTATCAACAGTTGTGAAAGCTGTAGTAACATAGTTATAAGCACTTCTGTGTTATTTGTGCCACATTAAATCAGTTGCACACGCAGCACTGTCTTCTATCTGTGTTGTCACGTGGTTTGTATGCACAAAAAAACAGCGTATACGTTGTTTAAACTGGCATTGCTAACAATGGCTAACCTGGCTAGAGCTAATGAAAACAATGAAAATCCGACTTGCAAAAAGAACGCATTCAACTCGTGTGTGACGTCATTCCCAGTTGCGACCTCTGACTTCCGAGGCAAAAAGAACGCACCATAACAGCGTTACTAACGCAGTTATTTTTTCAGTAACAGAGTAATCTAATTAATTACTCTTCCCATCGTTGCAACGCTGTTATCGTTACTGAGAATGTAAAGTGGCACGTTACTACAATTTGGTTGAATGAAGCGCGAGCTGTCAGGCTTTGGCTACACATCAGCTGCCTGGAGAGAGCGGGGGGGGGATGATGACATTGTTGCAAATGTGATGATGATTGGCTGGGTGGGCAGATGACCTGCTCACGCTGTCTCACTGCACGCTCTGACTACCACTAAACACAAGACAGCAACAATGGCGACGAGCCAGGAAAATTGAAAGGTAGCGTTCTCAAACTGGAAGTACCGGCACTACTTCTCACTCATTGAAATTAAAGGCAAGAATGTTTATGTAACATGCATGCTATGCCCAAGAAAAAAAAATGTATCCACGTCTGCCTCAATCAACTAAAATCTTATGAAGCACCTCACATCAACACATGCTGACACAACACTTGTTGCTGCTGCTAACCCAACCCCATAATAACCCCATAATAACCCCAAGCCCAAATGCAGCCAGCATGAGCTCCAGCGAAGGAGACGGAGCCACTCTGTTAAAAACAAGCAACGCTCGATTTTTCAGGTCAGCAACAGGTGACCAAGGCCGAGCTGAACACATTGATTGCAAGGTATGTTGTTAGAAACATGCTCCCCCTGTCCACTGTGGAGTCCGAGTCATTAACAGCCATCCTTGCATATCATATGGCAGGCTGCAATCTATTCAGATAAATACCAAATGTTCTAAAATGCTGTATATACTGTTTTTATTCTTCAATCGGTTAACTTAATATAAACATCTTTGATGTTAAAAATGTTATAGAACGTAATAGCGTTATAGAACATAAGAAATAACGTCACCGTTACTTTGATGAGTAACTAATTACTTGTACAATGTGGTAACTGAGTTACTAACTCAATTACTTTTTGGGATAAGTAATTTGTAACTGTAACTAATTACTTTTTTAAAGATGACCAACACTGTTTATAATATACATAATAAAAAAGATTGATGGGATACTATAACAAATGGTATCCAGATTGTTTTCACACTAGTATAATCCAAAAGGCCCACATTATGTATAGGCTGCTGTTCCAGATCATTATCAATCAATTAACATTTATTTATGTTATGTGCAAATGTCAGAGGGTAACTTGTTCTAATGTCTCGGGGCAGCAACTGCAAAAGTTACACAGTTATTAAGGTGAGAGGTGGACTGCATGGTCCACCGTATCAAAAGCTGATGTGAGGTCCAAAAGCAGGATTCCTGGCATCTACAGACAAAGCAATATCATTGTGGAATCTAAACAGTGCTGACTCAGTGCTGTGCTGTGATGTGATCAAAAACCATATCGGAACTTTTCAAAGACAGAGTTCTGTTGTAAAAACGCTTGTAATTGTATAAAAACAACTTTTTCCAAAACCTCCGCTCCCCTGCTTGTAAGCCCAGTGTTTTTTTTTCTCTTTGTTGTTTTTTATTTTGTCAGCTGTGTTGAGTTAATCAAAGATAAGAGAAAGAGCAATGATTTACACCTGTGCTCAGTCAGACCTCCACTCTCTGGCTCATCATTGATTGGTCTCACCTGTGCAGAGTATAAAGGGAGCAGAGCAAGTGCAGGAGAAGGGGAATGAGGACATCAGACACTTACGTATTTTATTTATTTTTTGCTTGCTCACTTTACTGTTTGGGTTTTATTTTAACAATTGTATCATGTAAATTAATTTGTGACTTTGTAAAATATGCTATATCAAATAAACCCATTTTATTATTATTATTATTATTATTATTATTATTATTATTATTATTATTACATGTAATGTACCAGTTTGGAGCTGGATAACTGCACTGCCTGAGGACAATCTTGAGACCAATTTCCTTGAATTAAATTTAAGATAATGAATAAGGATATGCACATATGCATTAATACATAGACCCGTTTAGTAGTGATGGCCAAATGAAGCTTCATGAATAATTTTCTTTATTTTCTGAGCCCGATAGATGGCGCTGTCTGTTTAACAAAGGGTTGAAAATACACTTAATTATTTTTTTAAAACGGAGAGCGCCATCTAGTTGGCTCAGAGAATAAAAAAGAATTATCACAAAGCTTCATGAAGCTTTATTTGGCCATCACAGCCATTTAGGCAAATCACTCAAGAAGCAAAGAAATCTGCAGGATCAAAAATAATGCACACAGGCTAAGATAATAAATAATAATAGAATCAAAGTAATTGACAACATGAATCCAGCAGGGCTGCTAGTTTAGGTGGCCCTATTTTCAAACGAACATTATTAAAGCCTCTGAGCATTATAGTCAAGATAAAAGAAAAGGAGAAAAACACATACAACCCCAAATCAGAAAAAGTTGGGACAGTATGGAAAACACAAATAAAAAAAGAAAGTAGTGATTTCTAAATGTACTTTGACTTGTATTTCATTGCAGACAATACAACAGCACATCATTTAATGTGTTCCTCATGATTTTTATTTTTTTCAAAAAAACAAAATTCCTATTTTAGTTCTTGCAACACATGTCAAAAAAAGTTGGAACAGTAAAGCATTTACCACTTTGTAATGTTGCCATTCCTTTTCACAACACTTAAAAGACGTTTAGGGACTGAAGACACCAAGTGATGAAGTGTTTCAGGTGTAATTTTGTCCCATTCTTGCTGCAAACAAGTCTTAAGGTGGGCAACAGTACGGGGTCTTCGTTGTCGCATTTTGCGCTTCAAAATGCACCACACATTCTCTATTGGAGACAGGTCGGGACTGCAGGCAGGCCAGTCAAGTACCCGTATCCTCTTCCTCCGGACTTTGTAATGTGTGCAGAATGTGGTTTTGAATTATCTTGTTGAAATATGCATGGACGTCCCTAGAAAAGATTGTGCTCCAAAATCTCTATGTACTTTTCAGCATTAATGGTGCCATCACAGAAGTGCAAGTTACCTTTGCCAAGGGCACTGACACAACCCCATACCATGACAGGCTTTTGGACTTGTTGTCTGGATGATCCTTTTCTTCTTTGGTCCGGAGTACACGGCGTCCATTTCTCCCAAAAAATACCTGAAATACTGATTCATCTGACCACAGTACACGTTTCCACTGTGTGATGGTCCATCCCAGATGCCTCCGAGCCCAGAGAAGTCGACGGCGCTTCTGGACACTGTTAACATAGGGCTTCCTTTTGGCACAGTACAGTTTTAACTGGCATTTGTGGCTGTAACTACGTATTGTGGTACTTGACAAAGGTTTGCCAAAGTAGTCCTGAGCCCATGTGGTGATATTGCTTATAGATGAATGACAATTCTTGATGCAGTGCCGCCTGAGGGATCGGAGATCACGGTTGTTCAGCTTAGGCTTGCGCCCTTGTCCTTTACGTACTGAAATTCCTCCTCATTCCTTGAATCTTTTAATTATGTTATGCACTGTTGAAGGTGAAATAAGCAAATGTCTTCCTATCTTTCTTTGTTTTTAAACATTTCAATAATTTTCTCACATATTTGTTGGCAAACTGGCGATCCTCGGCCCATCTTTGCTCCTAAAGGACTAGACCTTTCTTGGATGCTGCTGTTGGATCATTATTTAACCAATTTACCTGATTACTAACAGGAAAGGATGTATATTTACAAATGAAATTAAGTTGACCAGACAAAACATGACATATTTTGTGTTCACATTGTCTGCAATGAAATACAAGTCAAAGTACATTTAGAAATCACTACTTTCTTTTTTTATTTGTGTTTTTCATACTGTCCCAACTTTTTCTGATTTGGGGTTGTACCACTCTACCCCAACAACAAATGGGTACAAGCATTTGTCGATATTTTTGGAAAACTGCCATCTTACCTTACAGAACTTCTCTGTTACTTAAGAGGGTCATTATCAGACTCGCACGAACTCGGTCTGAACTTGGAGTTTTTAGTTTTAGTGCACCCGACTCCTTGAACAAATTACGGCACTTTCTTAAAATCAACTCAATTGTGCCGTTCGGACAATTTAGAAATCTGGTTTTAAACCTGCAAACTTCTACTTGTAACTGCAGTCATATTAATACTTATATTCCTTAAGGCTCTAGCCGGGGGAGATGAAGCCATCTTTGACTCAAGCCTGTTAATTAATATTAAACCTAAACTAAATTATAACTTGTTTGAAAACCTTGTTCTTAAAGTGCCCATATTATGAAAAAAAACACTTTTTCTGGGATTTGGGATGTTATTTTGTGTCTCTGGTGCTTCCACACGCATACAAACTTGGAAAAAAAATCTATCCATGCTGTTTTGAGTGAGATACGGGTTTCTGAATGTGTCCTGCCTTCAGTCTCTGGGTGAGCTGTTCAAAATCTGCAGGGCTTGTTACGTAACTAGCCGAAACGACGGGCTAAACACAACCGTTAGCATGCTAGCGCTAGCGTTAGCATGCTAGCTCGTTCTCAATGGCAAAGCACTGCTACAACACACACAAGTTCATTAATCTACAAAAGAAGTACTTACATGTGCGCCGTCCTTTAGAAGAAGTCTCCCGGCTAATCCTGCCTTGTAAGTGACCAAAGTTGGAGAAACAAAATACAATTATGAACCTTAAGATGAGCATAATATGGCATCTTTAATCTTACACATCCAGCTTGGAAAACATTACAGCCAATTATATTTGTTGTTGTTTACTCCGGGTCCATATTCTGAATTTTTATCTTAATTATCTGAGTTTTTATCAAGTCTAGTCCTTAAATCAGACAAAGTAATTATTGTAGGTGATTTTAATATCCATGTGGACGTTGATAACGACAGCCTTAGTATTGCGTTTATCTCACTACTAGATTCAATTGGTTTCAGTCAGACTATGCATAAGCCCACTCATCATTTTAACCACACCCTTGACCTTGTGCTGGAATATGGCATCGAAATTTAAGATTTAATAGTATTTCCACAGAATCCTTTATTAGATCATTCTTTAATAACTTTTTAATTCTTATTACCTAATTTCACAAAATTATATAAAAGTGTCTACACTAGATGTCTATCTGATAGTGCTATAGCTAAATTTATGGAAGTAATTCCAATAATAAAAGTAATTTAATTCAGTGCCATGCCTTAATATAACAGAGGATTCCCATGTTAACTTTAGTCCCTCCCAAATTGATCATTTTGTAGACGGTGCTTCATGGACGACTTTAGACTCTGTTGTTCCACTCAAAAAGAAGGTAATAAAACAAAGGAAACTAGCACCTTGGTACAACTCTCAAACCCCCAAATTAAAACAAACCTCATGAAAACTTGAAAATAAATGGTGTTCCACCAACCTGGAAGAATCTCGTTCGGACTGGCTAGACGGTCTGAAAACCTATAGGAAGGCTCTCAGAAATGCCTATTACTCATCATTAATAGAATAAAATAAGAACAACGCAAGGTTTCTTTTCAGCACTGTAGCCAGGCTGACAGACAGTAGCTCTACTGAGCCATCTATTCCTATAGCTCTGAGAAGTGACAACTTCATGAGCTTCTTTGATGATTAAATTATAACAATTAGAGATAAAATTCATCACCTCCTGCCCTCAACTTCTGACAGTTTATCTTTAAATGCAGGACCGCTAGAAACAGATTTAAGACCTGACAGATACTTAGACAGCTTTTCTCCTATTGAACTTCACTAATTAACGCAAAAGATTTCTACAGCTAAGCCATCTATGACAGGTAGATGGCTTAGCTGTAGCAATCTTGGACCCCATCCCAACTAGGCTACTTAAAGAAGCTTTACCCTTGGTTAACACTTACTAGATTACTAGATATGATCAATATGTCTCTATTAACAGGTCATGTACCACAGTCATTTAAAATAGCTGTGATAAAACCTCTTCTTAAAAAACCCACTCTTGATCCTGAGGTCTTAGCCAACTAAAGACCTATATATAATCTCCCCTTTCTCTCCAAGATCCTTGAGAAGGTAGTCGCTAATCAGTTATGTAACTTTCTGCAGAGCAATAGTTTATTTGAGGATTTTCAGTCAGGATTTAGAGTGCATCATAGCACAGACGACACTGGTGAAATTTACAAATGACCTTCTAACAACTAACTTCAGACAAAGGACTTGTCTCCATACTTGTCTTACTAGATCTTAGTGTTGCATTCAACACTATTGACCATGGCAAGTAAGTGCTGTAGTACAACTAGCAGGAGTGTTTGAAGACACTACTTATTTAATCATTAAATTAATCAATATTTTTGTTGTATCTCTTTTCGGTGTTGTAATTTGCAGACGTCCCTAAGCACCGGCAGCAGTAGCAGTAGTAGCAGCAGAGAGCAGAAGCCAGCAGGCAAGTGTTATTTAAATAAACTCCTGGTGTACTTTCAAACTTTCCAGTCCATCGTTTTATGAGTCCATAACCTATTTGTACTACTGTAGAAGTTTGGTATCATTTTGGGCATTATTAGTGGGGTAATTTACGAGATCCACCCTAGGATCCATTAGCGCCTGCAGTAAGCTAATCAGCTAATAACGCAAACACGCCCAATGTTCGACCCAGGTAAAAAAAGCTTCTAAGGGGTTGTTTGGCTAGAGGTCATAGTGCAAAGGACCCTAGGGTGAAGTTACTCTGAACCATCACTTTAAGAGCGCTGTGCAATGCGTGAAAATCTCAGAGCTGAACCGGGAAGATACATCAGTTTTCATCAGACTCACCCTGGGTCGGGTTAATTACGTCGCCGAAATACGTGAATCAAATCCCCTGCTTCACCGTTATCCGTCAAGCCACTAAACCTGTATGGAAATGAACACGTCTGCTGAAATGTTAAATTCGTCAACGATCCGTCTCTCTCTCTCTCTCTCTCTCTCTCTCTCTCTCTCTCTCTCTCTCTCTCTCTCTCTCTCTCTCTCTCTCCACATGCACGGTCTGGTTCTGCTGGTTGATGAACGCAGATAGGTGCTGATTAGCTCTCATAACAGGCCGGATGGGTAGCACACTGCCATGAGTCCATGACCCTGATGTCTGATTACTCCACATTTTCATTGTAATATTTTGTGATTACATTCTGAATCTGCAGTGTTCTCTGTCAGGTAAATATAGTAGCTACTGTAGAAGTAGCCTACACTGTAAGTCAGTAGTAGGCCAGTGGAGTTGCATATTAAGTGGTTTGGGGTCCTTCTGTAAGTAATTTTGGGGTACAATTTGGTTTTGATGAATTCTACAAGCAGCAATACCACAGGCCAAGTAATCGCCTATTCCAAACAGACACATTTTCAATGGGCACTGCACTAGTTATTTAATAAATGTCACTTTATCATTGTTACGTTACTGTGCACCTCCCTCTTTTGTTGTGGCCTGTGAGCCGGTCGTAACAAGTACACCTGCAAGTTGACAAGACAAACCCCAGTACACATGTATGACAGGCCCAGGGCCGTCACCCCCCCCCCCCCCCCCCCCCATAAAGTCAGGGCCCCAAAGGGAACCCACGCCACGCATGTAGCTTACCAAATACAAACCATATATACTTAGAGAAAACAAACACAACCAGTATCAAATTTCATCACTCAAAAATAAAAATGCCCCCGCCCTCCATCCTCAGCAACTGAGTCCTAGAAGCTAATTCAAGAGGAGACCACAGGAAAAGGGGAACAAAGGGAACAAAAGGAACAAAAGCGAGAGCAAATATAAACGGATTAAAAAATATATTCTAAAGACGGTTAGGTATTGTAACAACGAACTGCACAACCGTCTATCATCAGCAAACGAATATTGTATCATTTCCAGACAAAATGACAACAGAATTCGAACACTGCAAATAACTTAATTTGATCAGCTTTAAGTCATCTGAGGGGGAAGAGCTGGTGAAGATTGAATGTTCACAGTGGAATTTGGACAGTGTGTCAATCACATGGGGCCCGAGACAATGCGTCCACCACTACATTGTCCTGACCCTTAGTATGACGGATGTCCAGACTGTAAGACTTTGATTAGGAGACTGTAGGGAACTAAGAAAAGTCAAAGGATTATGATCCATATAGACCTCCACAAGCACCGAGATTAAATAGACACTGAAATGTTGCAAAGCCCAAATCAAAGCAAGTGTTTCTTTTTCAATCACCAAATAATTGAGCTAATGTCTATTAAATTTCTTGGAAAAGAAACAAACTGGCTTATCCACACCCAAATCATCAGGCTGCAACAAGGCTGCACCTGCGCCCACATAACTGGCATCGACTTCCAACTTGAATGGTTTCTACCACTGTGAAGCAGCCAAAACAGGAGCATTACAAATCAGCCTTAACATTCTCAAAACCTGCCTGGCATTCTGCAGACCACATATATTTAGCTTTCTGTAAGGGATGCAACCACTGTGGAAAAGTTCCTACAAAAACACCGGTAATAACCCACCAAACCTAAGAAACACATAAGCTACTTCTTAGTGGTGGGCGGAACATAATCATTAATAGCCCGCACTTGAGCACGCTCCAGAGACACTGCCTTGTCCCACCACACGACCCAGATAAGAAACTGTCACCTCTGCAAACTCGCACTTAGCGAGATTAACAGTCAAATGTGCATCAGCCAAACGATCAAAGAGCATTCTAACACGGTCTAAATGACCATCCCAATTGTCCGAACAGATGACCACATCATCCAAATACACCGAGCAACCTTCCAGACCTCCAAGACCTCAGGTGTTGAAATGTTGCTGGTGCAACCCAAATGGCATGACGTTGTACGAATACAACCCCGTGGGCATTATGAACGCAGCAATCTCTCGGGCTCTCTCTGACAAAGGGACCTGCCAGTAGCCTTTCAACAAGTCAAACTTACTGACAAACGTAAACCCTCCAGGTCAATACAATCATCCATGCGGGGCAGCGGAAAAGAGTCTGGTTTTGTGATATTATTGACTTTACGAAAGTCTGAACAAAATCTGGGAGTGTTATCAGACTTAGGCAAAAGAAGACAGGGTGACTCGCAACTAGAACAAGATGGCTCTGCAATACTGTTATCCAGCATATACTTGACCTCTGCATCAAGAAATTTGTGTTTCTCTGGATGAACACGATAAAACCTGTGTTTAATATGTCTTGACTCTCCCACATGTATATCATGTTCAATCAAATGTGTGCGAGTGGGGGTATCGTCAAACAGACATGGATATTGCATAATCAACTCAGCCAACTTTGCTTAATAACCACTAAATGGCTAAGTAAGCCATTCAAATTCTGCAGAGACTCTGAGTTTTTCAACTGACCATAAAGTACAGCCTCATCGGGGCCTGGCACATCTTCCTCCGTTAACCCTGCCACAATGGCCGGAGAGACAGACACCGACAAACACACAGGATGAGCACACACAATAGCTGCTCTTTGTGATCGATTTACTGATGTGCCCGAGTGTAATATGGCTTCAATAAATGAACATGACATAGCTGAGTAGAGGCCCTACGATTAGGAGTAGCAATCGCATAGTTCTGATCTGACACCTTCTTCACAACTGAATATGGGCCAGAAAATTTGGCCTGAAATGGAGAAGTCAAGATCGGCAACAGCGTAAGAATTTGATCTCCTGGGAGAAAAACACGACTCTCAACCTGCCGATCATAAAGTTTTTTCATTTTGTCGTGTGCAGACGCCGCCAACTTGCTCTTAGCGACCTCCTGGGCTTTATAAAGTCTATACCGAAATCCATTGACATACTGAACCTGGTTTTGAGGTGGTTTTAACTCTGTCCAATTGTCCTGCAAGAGTGCCAAGGGACCCCGCACAATGTGGCCAAATACAAGGTCATTGGGACTAAACCCTGTGCTCTCCTGGACCACCTCTTTAGCAGCTAGCAACAGTCATGGTAAACCCTCTTCCCAGTCCCTTTCCATGTGGATACAATACGCACGCAAACTTGATTTAAGAGTCTGATGAAAACGCTCTAACACGCCCTGGTTCTGCACGTGGTAAGAAGATGGCTGATTGTGCTTAACGTATAATTGCTTCAAAATCTGTGCAAACAAATGGGATTAAAAGTTTGATCCCTGGACCGACTGAATGACTCTGGGAACACCGAAAACAGAAATGAACTGTGACAAAGCATGCACCACAGACCTGGCCGTGATCATGCGTAACGGATACGCTGCTGGATACCTCGTGCTCTGGCACATCACCGTCAACAGGTAACTTAGCACCTGATCTAGAGGGGGTCAATGGACCTACACAATAAATAATAAGATGTTCAAACGGCTGACTTAGAGTTGGTATTGGGCAATGTGGAGCAGGTTTTACTTAAAACAAATCTCAAGAACAGCCTTTTTTCACCTGCGTAACATTGCCAAAATTAGGCACATTCTGTCTAAAAACGATGCTGAAAAACTAGTACATGCATTTGTCACTTCAAGGCTGAACTATTGTAATTCCTTACTATCCGGTTGCTCAAATAAGTCCCTTATGACTCTCCAGCTGATCCAGAATGTTAATTAATTGTTACTATAATTGCCACTGTTCATCACACCCCCAACCAGCACCGCCAGACACCGCCTACAAAGAGCCTGAGTCTGTCTGAGGTTTTTCCCTAAAAGGAAGTTTTCCTCACCACTCGAGGTTTCTGCCTAAAAGGGAGTTTTCCCTTACCACTGTCGCTCTAAATGCTTGCTCTTGGGGGAATTACTGGAATTGTTGGTTCTTTGTAAATTATAGTATGGTCTAGACCTACTCTATCTGTAGAGTGTCTTGAGTTAACTCTTGTTATTTATTTATTTAACCTTATTTAT